>CAXARK010000535.1:0-17896 GCA_963971205.1 Aethes cnicana
AGTGAACATTGACCCAGCAGTAATGAAAGATAACTAATGTGTTTATATACTTCTATGCAAACCGAACTCTTGAAGGTCATGTTTATTTTGGACAAAGATTCTTGGTATACAGCTATTTGTCAAATAAATTATGCAATGGGTCATTAGTTGTCGGTCAGTTTGACATTTCGCGTTTGTCATGCTTTATATACCTACCCTACCTACTAATTTGAGTGACTTTGAAATATGCTGGTGGCTTAAATTGTTCTTAAATCGTTTCTTTTCGAAGTACTTAGAGCAAAAAAAAGATGTATGTATAGTGAAGGACATAAATAATGAATACTTACCTATACGTATATGTATTAGCCTTTATGAGAGGTATATTTATAAAATATTTGGCTGTCAAGTATTAATCATTTCTATCACATATAAAAGATATAAATTCTATCGGAATGTATTCTGACGTTTAAACTCAAACGACTTGAGCGCAATCGTGTAATATTACGCTCAAGTCGTCTGGGTTTTTAAATGTTAATAATTACTTGGCTATCTACAATAATACATATAAAATTTTAGCTAGAAGAAATTGGTTAAAAAATTTAAATAGATATCAGAAATATCGTAAAAATTATCAAATTATAATCCATGTTATATCGATAAAATAATTATGCAAGCGTCCCATCCCTACACGCACACAAGCACCCTATAAACATTTGCCTGTGTGCGTGCCGTGTCACTCCGTAACAAGTACGGAACTGGCCAGTTAGAATCTGTATAAAAGCCATATAAAACACTGACAGCTGCGAGCGAAACTGCGCTCTGCGGCGAAGTTACAAACTCAGTTACTGGCTGGCAAGAACTACTTGCCACCAGATACGGATGATGTTGCAGTCGTATTGTCAGTCTCGTCTATGGGATCGAAATTGAATTTGGAACTCGATTTGACGTTTGTTTGGAATTGTTTATTTATATTATCAACCGTTTACTTAGGGTCATCGATTTAATGAGGAACTTTTATGGCTTTGTTTTGATGGTCATTTCTTGAAATTTTATACAAAAACCCAGCATGGGTATGGGTTAACGTCCTTCAGGGACGACTTCCAAAATAAAAACTATGCTATATATATATAGGGCGTCAAACCAAACCTAAAGTTTCATATGACTCGATCCAGCGGTTAAAACGTCAAAAAGTCACCTACAGTCAGTAACTTTCGCATTTATAGTATTACTATAATACACACATATTTTTCCTCTATGGTATTTACTATTTAATTATCCATATGACGCACGCGGCAAGCAAGAGATTTTCGCGATAAAAAATCTGGAATTACCTCTCATTAAGACGGCATTACCTTTTTAATAATTACCTGATTCTCGGTAGAGTTTTGAATAAGATTTTTTTGCAGTTCTTAAGGACCTAGTAGCAAAAAAAGCAACTTAATCGAGGAATGAAGAAGAAAATAAACTCTGTGTACTATATTTATCCATTAGTACTTTGTGTACGCTTAAATAGTTAAATGGATTTAAATTAAATTTGGTGAGGAGACGGTTTGAGACCTTAGCAAGGGCATAGGGTAGATTTTATCCCAAATATTATTACAATATACTTTATTGAACACCACACATTCAAGGAACAGTACAGACATACCTAATGTAATTACACAAAAGGTATGACATACAGCACTTGAGTAAGGGCCGGTTCCTATATTCAACCATCCGTTACCGGTAACGGTAAGTGGCCTCTGGAAGCTACCAGCCGGTATCGGTTAAGCTGGTGTTTCTATATATTGTTTTCGTGACGGACCGTAAGCGATAGGACCCTACCGACCGAACTGTCAAAACCATGGAGGTAATAGTACATAAGTGATAGTTAATAGGTATCTCCATGTCCCCCATGTTACCTCCATGGTCAAAAACATTGTCGTCTGTTGGTAATCTGTATTTCCGTTCCGTTTAAAGCAAAATATGTTAAGTGATTTTCATTTAGTTTAATTATTAAATTCTGATCACATTACTTTTTGCAGTGAAATGATACGGTTTTAATATTAGGTACTATAATTTCATGTTACAATGTTGATTTTAATTACCTAGCAATAACTTTCTCGAAGTTGTAATCTTGTAATGTAACCTGATCAGAATCCAATCAGAGCCAGAGCCGCTGCAAAACTAGACTCGAAAATATAACATAAGTAAACAAAACAAGCATCGTTCGGCACGGCACACGTATCGGTTAGACTCAGCTGAACCACTCCATGAATAAAGCATTGGTGGAGACAATTATTGTCTTCATACACCAACAGTACCAACGCAGTTGCTATTGCTCCGCAACGCGAACGAACAGTGTCTCCGCCGTGAACTGGATAAAATCTAAAGGGATTCACCGTCATGAGTATCAATGCCGGCGACCCGGCGATATACCTTTTACGGGCACACATAGGCTGCATTCCGCCCAGGTAAAAAAACAGAAGCTCATATGGACTATCCAGAAAGCATGCTCCTGATCTCTTCAGACTAAAACCGAGAGAAAGGCCTCCAGGTATGGCTGAACAGTGAATAAACTGACAGAGGACAAATATTGGCAACTCATCGTACTACAGGAGTAAACAGGGCTGCAAGTGCCACCCGCACCCACATCAAACTTATAACTACACCATATAGTTCTGGAATATCTATGATCCAAATATGATGGCCCCATGGAAGAATGACCTCCAACAGCTGATCAAGAGAGCAATATATTATTTTAAGGAATGCAAACTGAATTGTGAATTTTACTTGCAGTGACATCTTTGCCATATATGATAAATAAAATATTTCTATCTATTTTTGTAATCTGTTATTTTATATATAAACTAACTATACTAGGTGTACCTACCTACTAGATAAACCATCACATTTTTGCTTCCCTTCCCGTTCCCAACACAAGTGTATCTTATTCCTGGATAAAAAGTAACCTATGTCCTTTCCTGGGACGACCCCCATACCAAATTCCATCTAAAGCGGTCCAGCGGTTGAAGTGTGGGTAACAGCCAGACAAAGATACTTTTGCATTTATAATATTAGTATAAACAAACAAATTTATTCCTATTAGTATGGATTTAAATTAAAAATTTAAATCATTTTAGTAAAAGAAAGTATTTTTCACTAATATTTTCCTACCTATATGTATAATGAAAATTTCAAAAATATCTTTATGTAGGGCTGTAGGCACATGAATGCATTAGGTATCCCACTGTGGAGTGGATATTTATAGCCCAGTAGTGGGGAGAAATCCTGCAGTGATAATTATTATGATGGGATTAAACGAACTTACCTGAAGTGAAGTTCTATCCTGATTGTATGTAATATTTGTTTCGAATATAACTATGCAGCTTCGTCAGTCTTGCGGCCCAATTGACGCGTATTCAAAGCTAAATAAAAAGAAAATAACATCCTGGCAACACCAAAGTGTCATTTAGTTCAGAGCACCAAGTTAAATGAATAATTAAGAAAGTAGTATTTAATTTATATTAAATACTACTTGACCCTCGGGAGGTGAGTGTTTATCCTACCCTCACCTGGGTGGGAGGGATATTCTTATATATTCGAAACAAATATTACATACAATCAGGATAGAACTTCACTTCAGGTAAGTTCGTTTAATCCCATCATTGTATGTAATATTTGTTTCGAATATAACTATGCAGGATGTTCAGAGAACAAAAAGTAATCATTCTCCAAACAAGACCTAAATAATACAATATTTATGAACTTATAAGTCTATTCTAACTAGACTATAGCCAATCATAAATAATTATATATGAAATTTAAACCTTATATCCATGAATCTAAAGGATATACCTAGAATTTTCACCTACATACATTATCAGTTATCACACAACAGACTCGTGGCTCATGTTCAGTTTGAATTCAAAGGTTCACTTCATTAAGTATAACAAACGATGTTTTATACATTTTTATGATTTAGTGATGTTAGCTCCATAGTAACACCTAAACAATGCAAGTGAAATAACAGATATCAGCAGGGCGAGCAGAATATGCTACACATTACATCATGTAACACATGGTTGTCTGTTCCACAACCATCTCCCGACCGTTAATGTAAATTGTCTCTTAATTTGAAGCTTTAAAATGTAACAAAAGTTGGTCGTTCCTATCCTATAATTTAAACTTTACAACACAACTAGAGTTCCTGAGCATTTGAGCAAGGAACCAAAACCAAAGAACTGGAAATTCCAGACACTGGACAAAATTTCTCAACTACCTACCTTGCTGTAAATATTACACAATTTAAGGTATGAGGTATGGTAACCGAATCTCGAATGAGTAAACTTATGATTGTATATATGATTAAGTAATAAGTAAGGTACATAGGTAGAATAAATAATATAAAATTGTCGCTTTCTCTGAAGGTGATCCAAACGGTCGTTACTGTGACCGGTTGTGAATTTATTATTATAGATTACCAGCATAAGTTCTCATATGATGTATTCACATTCAACGTCAAAATTACAAGTTAGATACAGTTTTATTTATGGCATACGTATAAGAACTCAAACAACAGGATTTTTTAACTGCCTATAAAGTTCTTGAATAATTTATATAATTTATTACTTCATTGAACAGTGTTCATTCATCAAAAAAGTGCATATAGTACAGAACTTCTGGTGATAAATCATCTTCTGAAAGTCAGCTCCCGAAAGTAAAGAGCTTGTAAAATATCTGAAATCAAATCCATGTATGTACCTTAGTGGTTCAACTACAGAAATCTGCTATCTGGATAAAGTTTCCATTACAGCCATTAGTTTCATTTCATTGGGAACTCGTAGTAGGCGTCGTAATTTATTTATATTTATTTTAAGTTAAAAATTCAATTTAGGGGTTATCACTTAAGGACCTCTCACACTCACAATCTACCCTTACGTTTAGAGCAACCCCTTACATCAAGTAATCAAGGTATTAAGTGATCAGTAGTTTTCATAACATAAGTATTTAATAAAAAATACGGTCCTGAGTGCCTGCTGCACAATTTGTATAATAGCTCATAAAGCGAATACATGAAGCTCCAATTACAAATATATATATATCGAGACCCGTCTGAAAAGCATCTTTAACAATACCTCAGATATTTGGATTTATCACTCATCATGCAAATGTGCATTTTAATGTTAATTCACTTTAAGTACTGTAATAGTAAGTATCGAACGTTTCGTTGTCTCTGCCTTCACCAACGGGAAGCAGGTATGAGCTTTTTGGTAAGTAATACTGACTGTGTGGTGGCAATCAAATTGATTAAGTATTGTTAGTTTCAACGAAACTAAATTCACCTTCAGAATTTGGCCATGTCAATAAAATCTTCCAGCGGAAGGCTACAGGACCATAATTTATTTATTTATTTATTTAATAAAGAACCACCTTCATAATCTGACCATGTCAACAAAATCTTCCAACGGAAGACTAAAGGACAATAATTGGTAATACGCTCTTTGTCAAAAGTGAATTACTACCACAACACGAGCTTATAACTATCTTACTTTCAACGAAAGTATACCATATCACAACGTGATACAGTCTCTCATGCTCATTGATAATATTATGTACATTCAGTTTAAACTTTCCAACGGAAGCTACTTAAATTATAGTATTGTATTGTATATTCTTACTGCACTTTTATTAAAAATACTATTATTCTTTAATAATTTCCCAAATAAATATTTTCAACACTTTCATAACATAACTATGTCGGGAACTTCAGCAGAACCTGCTGGCTGCTCATTCTTGTACAATTTGTACATATATCCGAAAATAAGCAAATATTGCATCTGCATGCTGAATGAGAACATATATGTATTACCAACCCTATTCAGAAAATTGGTAACACTAGTTTCAGCAATCTTTAAGCTTATCGCTTGGCAATAAATGTTATATGAAATTTTACCCGTCGGCATTTTAGCAGGAGGCAAATTTTTATGAAAAATAATAACCTGTCTGTACTCAAAGACCAGACTATGCGAGCAACATGTGCAAATAGCATAATTATTATAAATAATTACAAATTATTAATTCTACCAGGTATATAATAAGTTTGTTAGAACACTATGATATAAAATACCAACATGAAGGTTCCCAGGGCCCAGCCCAGGGTATGTAGCCCAATCAGGACAAAAATAGCACCTGATAATACTAGCACTACTTAAGCCTTTTGTCATGGTCTATAGTCTTGTGTCTGAGTAACAATTAAAACATAGCAAGGGTTGCAATATGTGCAGGACAGGAGTGATGGCAGATATTTGTCCATCTATATAAATATGATATTAGGATATCACTATGGGAACTGAGACACTAATATACATAAGTGTTTTGAAACTGGCAGCACTCTTACTGCAGTTTACACCGTTGGTGTTTAAGATTGCTTATAATGTACTATTGTATGTACAATTCATATTTTGTGATAATTAAATTCTCAAGTTTTGTATCCCAGTATACTACCTGAAAATATTATTTCCATCCTGATAACAATAATAATAAGCCTACGAAACGTAGACGACAAATGGGAGCATTCGACGCATTGCTATAATATTTGCGCAGGCGTCCTTATTTCTAACAGACCTCAAGTCCAGGTTACCATTACATTAAATGAATATGGGGTAATGAAAACAAAAATAAATAAATAATTGTAGTCAAATGACTTTATCCATGTGAGTACAAAAGAAAAAAAGAAAATTTTCAAAAGTACCTACTTAGTAGAATTACCAGGTAGATCATTTAAAGAAAAAGAAAACTTATTACTAGGTTTATTGATAGTTATTAAGCATAATTGAAATTACTTCTATTTTCAGTAAGCAAAATAAATAAAGTACAGATAGCCTCATCACTTCATGAAAGTAAAATTATTAATAGCCCATACCCCATTGTCTAAATATGTAATTTGGAAGGTTCGATTTCTAATCTAATCTAAAAATAAATCTCATAATATATACTGTATAATGTGGAAATACCTTACCTCAAAAGACCATTAAGGTACTCAAAATAACAATAAAAATCCGGCCATGAAAGGTTGGAATGCTTAGAAAGTCCTCAAGTCAAGAATATTGTCTCTAATTTTTAATACATTAACAATGTATAATTATTAAGTTTTTAACCACTTTTATTTCTTGTCATTAACTTTAGATTTGGTACATACTCATGTGCCTCTTTAAACCTAAACATTTTATTACTAAATGTTATTTTTAAGTATGTCTATCTTACTCATGCATACATATGCTAAGCTACCAACGCTTGTTACTTAGTCCTGTAACTAACTTATGTATCATCAACATCAAATGTCTGATTGACATTGTGACCTAAAAAGCTTGTTAATACTTGGTAAGAAATAGTACCTATATGTGCATGTGCAATGATTGTCAGCGTGTCTAACATTTACATATAATGCAAATAAATATTTACTGTCTAAATGGGTTATGTTATCTAAATATGTTTTATATTCTCATATTATAGTCTACAGGACACAGTAATTCAGGGGAGACCCTCCAATATACAACATCTCACAAACATCAAACTAAAAAATCAAGTAAATAGGTATTATGAGTTCCATTAAGTTAGAGTGATCAATATTTTAAGAACTTTAAAATATATGATAGAAATTGGTTCTGATCTTTAAAATTTGCAATATATTACTAAAGACTACCAAGTTTTTAATTTCACTGATCATTTTCTGTACATTTTTAAGTAGTTAATAAAAATGTTTGAAAGGGTTTTTGAAAAACAACAATCTTATGCCTAGAACTAGAACATACAGTTAAATTAATCAACTGAGGCCCATTATTTGGGTGTTCTTATGCATAAATGCATATAGTATCGAGTATTAAAACCATATGTATAAAGATGTATTATTTATTTACCTAGCGGTGAGGAGTACTGCATCATAATATAAGTCTGTGACTGTAAGAATAGATAGCCATGCCAGAAAGGAACTGCAATAGCTACGATCTTTGATATGGGTGTCCTTCGTATGGAATGGACACCCTTTGATTTCAATAAAGGTACTGGCCACCCAAATCATCTGGAGGTGTTTCAGCATCTTTACTATTTATGTGACAAAAGATATTTCATGCACTGGCATATAAAACAAGTCTAACTAACTGTTTGAAATACCCTATTTACACTGTTTGATGTAGGTATTGAGGTTCGGCAGAAGCGAAAAAATATAACCTAACTTTTGAAGAACGGAAATATAGATCGCTTCATTGTTTGTTTCATTATGATAAATAGATTATGTAGATAGCCACGAGTCTGTTTTTCAAATAGGTATTTACATACTCACTCACTTAAATTTCTTTCATTTTGGGGACCCAAAGTAGGTACACCGATACTGTTGCACTGCACAAGGAGGGATTTCGACCATATATGTTGTAGTCCACACTTATTTCAAGTTTTATATTCATTTGCAACTGTTGAATCATCCTTTTTAGCAAGTTTTATAGAATAAAATGATTAAAAACTTGGATATCAACAAAAAAATATCGCGTCGGAGGGCGCGAGAACTAAGAATGACACTTTGGTGTTGCCAGGATGTTATTTTCTTTTTATTTAGCTTTGAATACGCGTCAATTGGGCCGCAAGACTGACGAAGCTGCATAGTTATATTCGAAACAAATATTACATACAATATACCACAGCCTTTAACAACTCTTAGAAATGTATTTTGCATCAATACATATTCTAGATTCAGTTAGAGAATATTAAATATCTGTCTCATTGAGAACATCTTATTGAATAATACATTTCTCAAGTCAAAGATTTTTTAAGCTATTTTGATGGTATCTGGAATTTAGTTATAGATATATAATAGTTTGTCTGTTAGTCTATGTTTGCTTCACAAACTGGTGACATATAGGTTGAATCAAAGTAATTTTGGTCAATCCCTGTGTTATAACCTTATGACCTCCCAAATGTACAGAATATTAAAACCCTCCTTTATAAGAATGACAAGTAACATTAATTTCTTTCATTCCATTCATGCCTACTTTTGTGAATCAATCTATTAATACTACTACTTACTACAACTATAGTCTATTTTTGTGTCCCACTGCTGGGCACAGGCCTCGGCCTATAGTCCCCACGCAGGCCAAGTGCGAGTTGGGGGACTTCACACAAATCTTTGAATTACTTTTCAGATGCATGCAGGTTTCCTCATGATATTTCCCTTCACCGAAAAGCTCATAAGTAAACTTAGAGGTGCGAGCTGGAATCAAACCCCCGACCCTCTGCATGAGAGGCAGTTGGTCGAACCACTAAGCCCCACCGCTTTGTGGATCAGTACATGATCTACCCATATTATAAAAAATCTACCTAAGGGTCACAAAGAAGATGAATATGAAACAGATAAAAAAAGACAAATATATATTTAATGATTATTTCAAAACAAATCTGCTTAATACACCTTTATCCATTGTATTGACTAAACTAGACTGTGTAAAATTTCTATCAGTCTGCATTCTTCTGTCTTCTGTTTAATTTAGTAGCTTCTTGACTAGGTATCTCAGGCTCAGGCATTGATAACATCAAGAGCCGGGTTATCGAGTCATTGGTAATATAAGGCCGCAGCTCAGAGACATTTTATTCCTGTTTTCTTCAATAATTTCAGAATCTAAGGACAAAACACACAATGTATTATTCTCTCCTCACAGAACATAACAAGGCTTGGTTTCTTTTTATGTGTCATTTTATATAAATCTGCCAAAGATTTTATTGAATCTCATTTGTGTAATTTGTGTCATGCATTAGTTCAGATTATTTGATGTGTATTTCTCTTTAAAAAGTATACATGTATACTATTTCTTAGTAGGTAACCAGTGTAAAAACCGTTTCTGACTTTGGAATTAGGAAAATTTACAATATATCCTTAGATATTCAAGCATTTAAGAAGGAAATAAAAACTGGAAGAAAGAACTTTGCAGGGCATTCATTCAAGCCAAGTTTGTCATTAATTTGTCTTCATTTCAGACCGCTACCTCGACATATTGATTTTAAAAATAAAGATTACTAACCTGGCTGTTACTTCATGATTATTTGATCCAATTTCCAATTAAAATTCGCATTGGAATCGCGTGGGAATTGCGCGGCAGCGAGCGATGGTCTCTGTGCTCGTAATATGTAGGGTTTTGCAGGTCTCGTTATAGTGATAATGCATTTTTTTGGTGATTTGGTCTCACGGGATGCGATTATTTCGTCACTAACATCACATACAAATTGCATTTTTATATATTTTATTTTTAACACATCCGTCGGTATCTCCGTAACCGGCCGAAATCGGGCGGTTAAATCCACTAACGAGGCGTTATTGGAGATTCATCTATTTGCCAAAACGTCAAGCTGACAGCTTAACCGACAGTTTTTCTTTTTAATATAGGAACGGTCAATCTGTCAAAGTTCATACAAATTGCTAACGAGCGGTTACCAACTTTACCATCATCCGTTAGTAGCAAGGTATCGGTAGCGGATGCGTATATAGGAACGCTTTTTGCCTACGGATGGTAGGAAAACCTACGCCTCGTAAGGCAAAACGAGGCGTTACGTGGATATAGGAACCGGCCCTAAGTGAAAAAGGGGTTGAATTGTGGGGTGTATCATTCTTCAACCCCTTTTTCACCTACTATCGTTTTCGTATGTATATGAAGTTGCGTGAAGTGTTAAATTTCAAATAGGTATTTTCTTTTTAAAATCAATTCATCGAACTACGTATTAATTTTATATTCATGCGACGCTGAATCCAAGGATACACATGCCGAGCCAGTGACCTCCATGTTTGTCAGCACCTTTGTCCGTAGTCTATTTATAATCACGATTAACAAATAAAATTAATCACACAAGTAAATATAGCTGCCTATATAGGCTCGAGCTATGAGTTTGTGGCCTTCGGGGTGGAGACTCTGGGGTCATGGGGCAAAGGGGCGCTAGGGCTCCACAGGGAGCACGGGGTTCCCTTGAGGGAGGCAACGGGAGACACTCGCGCCGGCAGCTTTCTCGCGCAAAGACTGGCTATTGCCATACAGCGAGGGAATGCTGCCTGCGTGATGGGAACCCTTCCGAAAAGCCCTAATTTAGCTTTATAGGTTATTGTTTAGTTTTTTTTTCTGTAAATTTAAATGCTATTTCTAGTTTATCTTTATTTTTTTAACTTATTACCTAGTAAATAAAAGCTTGTAAAATAAAAGTAAGTCCTTCATTTTCAACTTTAAAGGAGATTGGGGGTACAATCTTAGCTCGCGAGTTTATACAAATTAATTAGAATTAGCACTATGCTTTGAAATAAAGGAAATATGTGGAGATTAAATATGCGAAATCATAACCCAGCAACAAAGAAAATAAATCTCATTCTTATGTCGGCTTAAAAACGTCCACTACTGTACATAGGCGTCGCTCAAGGCTCGCATCTGGGACCGGTATTGCATCTATCTTATTTCGAGGATCTTCAACATGTCATCGCTCCACCTCGTACTCCAGCATTGGGATAATAATATACCTACCTAAAGTGGGTTCTTATCTTATTTACTTCACACCGATTACGGGGATGTTACGTTTTCAAGACTTATGAAGGTTAATTTTTTAATGTTTCTGATTTTAATAACGGGTTAAATTTATATATCTAAGTAAGTAGTTACTATTTTATATCCTTATTGAGTCGTGATCGGATCTCACGATATGTCTGTCTGTAAATACGGTATGCAGTTAATGACTCATTATTTAGTTTTTTTATCGCAGATCATGAATGGTCAAGGACTTTTAAAAATTGTTGTTACTATGCTAAAGAACAGAGCTCGAGTTTGATTTGTAAATTAACAAAAAACTGTTTGCATGCCGTTCAACTGTCATCATTTATCACTATGTCAGCCGACAGTCGTCCACTGCTGGACATAGGCCCTCCCCGAGGCTCGCCACTCCGACCGGTCCTGTGCCGCTCGCATCCAACGACTTCCAGCGACCTTCACCTTCTTCCCTTATTGCGGCTATAATTCTCATTCATTCTAATGTAACATGCACACTCTATCTCCCTACCTTTTATTTAATTTTTGTATTAAGTGAGGGCCTGTGTATAGGCTTTTGGTTAGAAGCCTATGCATGCAAAGACTTTCTTACATCCAGACGAGGCAAGCAAATCTGATAAAGACCTGAACAAAGGGAGGCAAATTAATTTTATTAAACTAGATCCTCCGCGATTCGTAAAGTAACAACTATTAACGACAAATGAAAAAAAAGTTTACTAGGATTATAAATTTGAAAGTGTGTTCGTTTGTTTGTTTGTTCTTCGTTCACGTCGCAACGAATTTGAATGAAATTTGGTATGGAGATAGTTTGAGACCCCGGAAATAACATAGGATACCCGGAAATATATAAGGGTAAAAACCAGTTTTTTCAATACTTCTATAACTACAACAGTATAGTATATTCGGGTACGGGCAAATTAAGTCTACGCGGGACGAACGGGAGTCCAGAATGAGCATCTGCTGCTCTAGCCTAACCTACTGAGTGCGTTCATGATCTTTTAACTAATAGTAATAGAGCTGTACCCACCTATACAAATAGGTATACCTTACCTACCTCATTATTATAATGTGTGATCATATGATCAACAACAACAATAGAGTATGTGTAAGTCGCATTTATAAATATTTTATCTGGCCCACAACTACTTACTTATTGCGCAAAAGTTTGAGCTAACATTCCACGCATTTAATTAACAACTGCGCAGATGTACTTTTATTATTATTTATGTGAGGGGACGACTGCCTGGTTTCAGTCGGGTGATCGGTCCTCCATTCGGAACCATTTCACCCATTTCCCCGGTCTCCCCTGGGATTACGGGTTATCCGCTCCCAGCGCCGTTGCCCCGTCGAACCTTCCTGTAGCCTTGCAGAATCCTATTATCTTCCCTATCGTTAGGTCTTGTAGGTCATCTTCATCTAGCGTGTCTCTTCCGGTTCTTTCCCATCTCGCCATTGCGTATGATGGGCATTTCGCTAGTAGATGTATTCCCGTTTCTTCTTCACCACATTCTGGGCATCTTGGGTCATCTCTTATCTTCAGAATAGTTAGGTGTCTGTTCAGTGTACAGTGTCCTGTAATTATTCCGATAGCTAGTCTTAAATTGTTCCTGCTGTGTCCTATGGCTTGTGCCGTTCTTTTCCTGTCTATGTTTTTTATGAAGATCTTTGATTGTCTGTGACCCTCTAGACCTTGCCATCTTCGGTTTGCTTCTTGTATTGCATTGCGCCGCATTACTCCTTTTGTGATGTTGTGGGCTATGGGCAGTCTCGGTTCTGGTCCCACAAAAGTTTCGTCGGCTCCTTTTCTGGCCAATTCGTCGGCCGTTTCGTTCCCGGTATTGCCCTCATGTCCAGGCACCCATGCGACTATCAGTTCTTTGTCCCCTTCCTCTGCCAGCCGGTTAAGTGCTTTCTTACACTCAATAACCAGTTTAGAGCATGATTCTTCTTTGTTGAGTGCTTTAAGTGCAGCCTGGCTGTCACTGTATATTGCTATCGTGTCGTTCTGGGTGTCCGCCTCTTGAAGCATTTCCGCGCATTCCAATATTGCTTGGGTCTCTGCTTGGAAAATGCTGGCCAATCTTCCCAGATTGATGGTTCTTTTCAGTTCCGTCCCATTTCTCTGTCTGACGTATATACCCGCCCCAGATAGTTTGGTGGATTCCTTCCTCGAGCCGTCGGTGTAGCACACTGTTGCCGATTTGCTGTCAGTGGCTTCCCAATCTGTTCTGGATCCTATGTGTACTCTGTATTTCTAAAGCAGATGTACTTAATTGTTTATATAAAATAGTTAAAGTCAAGCTTACATCAGCTAGTGCTGGCCATTTACATGAGAAGCAATTTTCGTAAAAAAATTGGTTGTCTATAAAGTCGGTTTATGGACTATAATTTTACGTGATAACGTCATAAGAAAACTGAATAGGTCCCATTACGTAGCACATACATCGCCATGGACATACATTGCGTCATGCTTTTCCGTGGGCGTACCCGGCGTTCATCTATTTTATAAGACGTTATCACGTCAAAAAATGGAATCTAGGCTAGCCTTTGAAAGAGTTATGAACCGAACTCTTGTTTGTCCATGGTCGTGTCTTTTTATACATGTGTCTTATCTTCTGTCCGTAGGTAGATATTTTGAAGAGTTTGAAGTCTCAATAAGATTCGACATTTCATTGAAGTTGATTTGAATGGGGTTTTGTTGTTATTCATCATTGTTCCTGTTATAATTCTTAAAAGAAAGCAATTACGAATTTGGCCTCCTATCGTGTTTTTTCATAAGGAATTATCCTAAGACCTTTCCTCTTTATTTAAACTAAGTAATCTCGAAATTTCTTTATGCTCTTTACATAGTTCATGATCGAATTTTTTATATCAAATTTGAAGCGCGCAATTAAATAATGGGTTCAAAGTTACACTGAAAACAAGTAAACCTTCTCCTTATCAATTCAATTATTCCACGTGTGTTGTATCGGATTCTTCTGCTCACATATTATTAGAATTTTCCACGTAATTAGCACAAATTATACAACGTAGGTAACGTTATATTACTGTGTAGGTATGTCTTACCATAGATCATTAAAATTCCATTTTATTTGACTTGCACTTCCATGGCTGTAACATTCGCAGCAATATAAATAGGTCAAATCATAAGCATACGTCCCTGTAACCCTAGTTTCTTCAACCTTGACGTGTTAAGCCAACGAGGGTTGCCGCGAGTGAAAAATCTTCTAGGGGCGCTTGTGGCGTTGGTGTCGGCCAAAACAACCATTGGCCAGTTTGCGCGGCGTTTGACAATGACAGCTATTCGTACATCCTCCTCCAATCACCTCAAACACTCAATGGCGTTCAAGATGGTTGACGTTTGTGGAGCTTCCATATTTTTACTTGATTTATCTTTTATACCGTATTTATCATAACTACCGTACACTGCTCGGCCTGTAGGCCAATTACTTGGCATTGGCCGAATTTGTCCTGCATAGGTATATAGCATAGACGTAAATAATATAGACCCGGTCTAACGTACACGTAATATGTCCCCACTTCCACGGTGTCCAATCCAAAGTTCTGTTAGCGTGCGTGACAATAAGCGTTTTAAAAAAAAACTTTTTTCGAAACCGTTTCTCAGTATCTAAAAACTCGTCTCGTTGTTGGAAAAATGTGACCCAGCTTTAGTGTCACGATATAAGTTTAACTTTGGATTGGACACCAGTGAAGTGGGGAAACATGACATGTATCTACGTTAGGCCGGGTCCATACGAAGTATTATTTATGTCTATGGTATATAGACAGAAGCCATTATCACAGGGCGGACACGGCCTATAAAAGCACGATTTCGAAGTTTTCAAACACAATTCGAATGAAGTGTCAATGTTTGCGTGCTAGGATGTCTGTATGTGTGGGAGGACGTCTGTACACTTGTAAATGTGTGTGTACCACGCGGGCCAACGATTCACTGACCATCTTCGGATGAAAGAAATGACGGTAAAGGCGAGTTGGGCGCGAGATGCGCGCCGGCTAGTTTCAGGCGGGTGATTCCGTGGCCATGTCTGTAATGTAGTACTATTAAATATTCATTACTAGCCGTTTGCCCGGACTAATTTCCGCGTAGACTTAGAATTTGCGTACGCGATGATACTACGAGTATACATATAGACAGTTATAGTTATAGAAGTATTGAAAAATTGGTTTGACCCGTGGAAAACCCGTTCCCGTGGAAATATCGAGATAAAAAGTATGTTATTCTCAGGGTCTCAAACTACCTCCATACCAAATTTCATCCAAATCGGTCCACTCGTTGCGACGTGAAGGATGAACAAACAAACAAACACACTTTCACATTTATACCTAATATTAGTATGGAAGTATGATTTAAAAAGAGAAGAACGCAGTCTCCAACGGCTGTGGCGCCGGGACCAAAAACCTTGTAGCCCTCCATAAGAACCTCCTTGTCTTCCAATAACCATAGTGTGTTGTTCCAGGATGTCCACCCTGCTGTTCTGGCAGGGCAAGGGGAAGAGCAACGGAGCCCCGAACGGGCGCAACTGGATCCACGCCCCGGACGCCCTCGTCAAAGGACACGTCGCGTACTTAGTTAAGGTAGGTTGACTGGAATAAATTCCTTAGAGGGATAAGTTCGCCTTTGTAGTACTTTAGGCGGTTTTCCGCAAGACGGGCAATAGCTTAGTTCGGCATCTGCTTGTCTAGGCAACCACCGAGAGTGATAGCATGCATCTTTCAGTCACACCCTTGATCACATAGATGGCCCCCCAATTCTCTCAGTAGGCGACCTTGGGTCCTTGCAGCAGAACTGCTGGCTGCTGTTGTCAATTGATCTGATTTGAACTGAAGTCAGTTCAGATAAGTTCGCCTTTGTACAATCATCATCATCAACAGCCCATAGTAGTCCACTGCTGAACTTAGGCCTCACCCAATGCACGCCAATGAGCTCTGTCCAAGGCGTGCCGCATCCAATCTACACCGGCCACCTTGCGCAAATCGTCACTCCACCTGGCAACAGGGCGCCCTACACTTCGCTTGCCTTGTCGTGGTCTCCACTCAAGAACGCGTTTACTCCAACGACTATCCGCAGTCCTCGCGATGTGACCGGCCCACTGCCACTTCAAATAGCTTATTCTTTGGGCTATGTCGACAACTTTGTACAATAGTTTGCAAATATTGTATACATTTTCATGTTCTTTGTAAACACAACAACAATAAAGTGTTCTTTACTTACTTAAGCTAAAAAAATGGGTTTCGAACCATCTGGGTTGTGGTACCGTCTTACCCTAACCTTCCGCCAAATAGCAGTGTTGTGAACCGGTAAGGGGGTAAGGCGGCCGGTGAAATTACTGGCACAGAGGCGTTCTATCTGGGGCCTCGGAATTAATTCGGCATGACAGTTTCCTGAGTTTTATCCTAGAGTGTTTTTCTTTCTATTGCGCTATATCAAATTTTACAAAATACTTAATTATTTAAAATGTATCGAGACATTTTTATGTTATGTACAAATTATATACTCGTATGTATGTGGATACGACGTTTTTGAGCGACTGCTCGATAAAATAGACGAATTAGATTTACATTGTGTGATTGTAGGTGACAATAATATAAACTGTCTGGGCGAGACTACCCCTGGATTAAAGGAATGGTCTGATATATTGGCCTCCCATGGCATGGTGAATAAGGTGGACTTTCCCACCCGTATCACTCCCACGACGTCGACTTGCCTTGACCATCTATATTCAAACCTTATTTTGGGTTCTGCGACAGCCACTCCAATTGTCACTAACTTGAGTGACCACTTAGCTATCAAGGGTGAATTACAACTACCCAAAAAAGGTCGGCCTCTTAATGTGCCAACGTATGTGAGATTTTTTTCTGAAGGTAACCAGTCGAATTTTGCAGCGGCCATTGACAGCGTAGACTGGATTCAGATACTTGAAAAAAACCCAGATGCAAAAAGTCTTGTTACTGCTATTTTAAATATAATTCACAATAAATTTGAAGTGTGCTTTCCACTGAGAAAAAAGGTTTTGAGCAATAAATATAAGCTACCTTGGGTAACCAATGATGTTAAATTATATAAATCATTGTTGTTTGACATAATAGAATTCCACAAAAGGTGTCCAATTAATATACAATTAATTGATGATATGATTACTGACATGAAATATCAATATAACAATCTAGTCATCGATCAAAAGTCTAGTCACTATAATAATTTAATAGTATGTAGTTCGAACAAGTCCAAAGCTATGTGGAACGTAGTAAACAAAGAAAGGGGAAAAAATAACAATACTTTGATAGATTTTACTGACGTCGTGATTAACTCAGAGGGATCGAAATTTACAAACAAAAAAGATGCAGTCAATGCC
>CAXARK010000536.1:10000-17500 GCA_963971205.1 Aethes cnicana
CCTAACCTAACCTAACCTAACCTAACCTAACCTAACCTAACCTAACCTAACCTAACCTAACCTAACCTAACCTAACCTAACCTAACCTAACCTAACCTAACCTAACCTAACCTAACCTAACCTAACCTAACCTAACCTAACCTAACCTAACCTAACCTAACCTAACCTAACCTAACCTAACCTAACCTAACCTAACCTAACCTAACCTAACCTAACCTAACCTAACCTAACCTAACCTAACCTAACCTAACCTAACCTAACCTAACCTAACCTAACCTAACCTAACCTAACCTAACCTAACCTAACCTAACCTAACAACTAACCTAACCTAACCTAACCTAACCTAACCTAACCTAACCTAACCTAACCTAACCTAACCTAACCTAACCTAACCTAACCTAACCTAACCTAACCTAACCTAACCTAACCTAACCTAACCTAACCTAACCTAACCTAACCTAACCTAACCTAACCTAACCTAACCTAACCTAACCTAACCTAACCTAACCTAACCTAACCTAACCTAACCTAACCTAACCTAACCTAACCTAACCTAACCTAACCTAACCTAACCTAACCTAACCTAACCTAACCTAACCTAACCTAACCTAACCTAACCTAACCTAACCTAACCTAACCTAACCTAACCTAACCTAACCTAACCTAACCTAACCTAACCTAACCTAACCTAACCTAACCTAACCTAACCTAACCTAACCTAACCTAACCTAACCTAACCTAACCTAACCTAACCTAACCTAACCTAACCTAACCTAACCTAACCTAACCTAACCTAACCTAACCTAACCTAACCTAACCTAACCTAACCTAACCTAACCTAACCTAACCTAACCTAACCTAACCTAACCTAACCTAACCTAACCTAACCTAACCTAACCTAACCTAACCTAACCTAACCTAACCTAACCTAACCTAACCTAACCTAACCTAACCTAACCTAACCTAACCTAACCTAACCTAACCTAACCTAACCTAACCTAACCTAACCTAACCTAACCTAACCTAACCTAACCTAACCTAACCTAACCTAACCTAACCTAACCTAACCTAACCTAACCTAACCTAACCTAACCTAACCTAACCTAACCTAACCTAACCTAACCTAACCTAACCTAACCTAACCTAACCTAACTAACCTAACCTAACCTAACCTAACCTAACCTAACCTAACCTAACCTAACCTAACCTAACCTAACCTAACCTAACCTAACCTAACCTAACCTAACCTAACCTAACCTAACCTAACCTAACCTAACCTAACCTAACCTAACCTAACCTAACCTAACCTAACCTAACCTAACCTAACCTAACCTAACCTAACCTAACCTAACCTAACCTAACCTAACCTAACCTAACCTAACCTAACCTAACCTAACCTAACCTAACCTAACCTAACCTAACCTAACCTAACCTAACCTAACCTAACCTAACCTAACCTAACCTAACCTAACCTAACCTAACCTAACCTAACCTAACCTAACCTAACCTAACCTAACCTAACCTAACCTAACCTAACCTAACCTAACCTAACCTAACCTAACCTAACCTAACCTAACCTAACCTAACCTAACCTAACCTAACCTAACCTAACCTAACCTAACCTAACCTAACCTAACCTAACCTAACCTAACCTAACCTAACCTAACCTAACCTAACCTAACCTAACCTAACCTAACCTAACCTAACCTAACCTAACCTAACCTAACCTAACCTAACCTAACCTAACCTAACCTAACCTAACCTAACCTAACCTAACCTAACCTAACCTAACCTAACCTAACCTAACCTAACCTAACCTAACCTAACCTAACCTAACCTAACCTAACCTAACCTAACCTAACCTAACCTAACCTAACCTAACCTAACCTAACCTAACCTAACCTAACCTAACCTAACCTAACCTAACCTAACCTAACCTAACCTAACCTAACCTAACCTAACCTAACCTAACCTAACCTAACCTAACCTAACCTAACCTAACCTAACCTAACCTAACCTAACCTAACCTAACCTAACCTAACCTAACCTAACCTAACCTAACCTAACCTAACCTAACCTAACCTAACCTAACCTAACCTAACTAACCTAACCTACCTAACCTAACCTAACCTAACCTAACCTAACCTAACCTAACCTAACCTAACCTAACCTAACCTAACCTAACCTAACCTAACCTAACCTAACCTAACCTAACCTAACCTAACCTAACCTAACCTAACCTAACCTAACCTAACCTAACCTAACCTAACCTAACCTAACCTAACCTAACCTAACCTAACCTAACCTAACCTAACCTAACCTAACCTAACCTAACCTAACCTAACCTAACCTAACCTAACCTAACCTAACCTAACCTAACCTAACCTAACCTAACCTAACCTAACCTAACCTAACCTAACCTAACCTAACCTAACCTAACCTAACCTAACCTAACCTAACCTAACCTAACCTAACCTAACCTAACCTAACCTAACCTAACCTAACCTAACCTAACCTAACCTAACCTAACCTAACCTAACCTAACCTAACCTAACCTAACCTAACCTAACCTAACCTAACCTAACCTAACCTAACCTAACCTAACCTAACCTAACCTAACCTAACCTAACCTAACCTAACCTAACCTAACCTAACCTAACCTAACCTAACCTAACCTAACCTAACCTAACCTAACCTAACCTAACCTAACCTAACCTAACCTAACCTAACCTAACCTAACCTAACCTAACCTAACCTAACCTAACCTAACCTAACCTAACCTAACCTAACCTAACCTAACCTAACCTAACCTAACCTAACCTAACCTAACCTAACCTAACCTAACCTAACCTAACCTAACCTAACCTAACCTAACCTAACCTAACCTAACCTAACCTAACCTAACCTAACCTAACCTAACCTAACCTAACCTAACCTAACCTAACCTAACCTAACCTAACCTAACCTAACCTAACCTAACCTAACCTAACCTAACCTAACCTAACCTAACCTAACCTAACCTAACCTAACCTAACCTAACCTAACCTAACCTAACCTAACCTAACCTAACCTAACCTAACCTAACCTAACCTAACCTAACCTAACCTAACCTAACCTAACCTAACCTAACCTAACCTAACCTAACCTAACCTAACCTAACCTAACCTAACCTAACCTAACCTAACCTAACCTAACCTAACCTAACCTAACCTAACCTAACCTAACCTAACCTAACCTAACCTAACCTAACCTAACCTAACCTAACCTAACCTAACCTAACCTAACCTAACCTAACCTAACCTAACCTAACCTAACCTAACCTAACCTAACCTAACCTAACCTAACCTAACCTAACCTAACCTAACCTAACCTAACCTAACCTAACCTAACCTAACCTAACCTAACCTAACCTAACCTAACCTAACCTAACCTAACCTAACCTAACCTAACCTAACCTAACCTAACCTAACCTAACCTAACCTAACCTAACCTAACCTAACCTAACCTAACCTAACCTAACCTAACCTAACCTAACCTAACCTAACCTAACCTAACCTAACCTAACCTAACCTAACCTAACCTAACCTAACCTAACCTAACCTAACCTAACCTAACCTAACCTAACCTAACCTAACCTAACCTAACCTAACCTAACCTAACCTAACCTAACCTAACCTAACCTAACCTAACCTAACCTAACCTAACCTAACCTAACCTAACCTAACCTAACCTAACCTAACCTAACCTAACCTAACCTAACCTAACCTAACCTAACCTAACCTAACCTAACCTAACCTAACCTAACCTAACCTAACCTAACCTAACCTAACCTAACCTAACCTAACCTAACCTAACCTAACCTAACCTAACCTAACCTAACCTAACCTAACCTAACCTAACCTAACCTAACCTAACCTAACCTAACCTAACCTAACCTAACCTAACCTAACCTAACCTAACCTAACCTAACCTAACCTAACCTAACCTAACCTAACCTAACCTAACCTAACCTAACCTAACCTAACCTAACCTAACCTAACCTAACCTAACCTAACCTAACCTAACCTAACCTAACCTAACCTAACCTAACCTAACCTAACCTAACCTAACCTAACCTAACCTAACCTAACCTAACCTAACCTAACCTAACCTAACCTAACCTAACCTAACCTAACCTAACCTAACCTAACCTAACCTAACCTAACCTAACCTAACCTAACCTAACCTAACCTAACCTAACCTAACCTAACCTAACCTAACCTAACCTAACCTAACCTAACCTAACCTAACCTAACCTAACCTAACCTAACCTAACCTAACCTAACCTAACCTAACCTAACCTAACCTAACCTAACCTAACCTAACCTAACCTAACCTAACCTAACCTAACCTAACCTAACCTAACCTAACCTAACCTAACCTAACCTAACCTAACCTAACCTAACCTAACCTAACCTAACCTAACCTAACCTAACCTAACCTAACCTAACCTAACCTAACCTAACCTAACCTAACCTAACCTAACCTAACCTAACCTAACCTAACCTAACCTAACCTAACCTAACCTAACCTAACCTAACCTAACCTAACCTAACCTAACCTAACCTAACCTAACCTAACCTAACCTAACCTAACCTAACCTAACCTAACCTAACCTAACCTAACCTAACCTAACCTAACCTAACCTAACCTAACCTAACCTAACCTAACCTAACCTAACCTAACCTAACCTAACCTAACCTAACCTAACCTAACCTAACCTAACCTAACCTAACCTAACCTAACCTAACCTAACCTAACCTAACCTAACCTAACCTAACCTAACCTAACCTAACCTAACCTAACCTAACCTAACCTAACCTAACCTAACCTAACCTAACCTAACCTAACCTAACCTAACCTAACCTAACCTAACCTAACCTAACCTAACCTAACCTAACCTAACCTAACCTAACCTAACCTAACCTAACCTAACCTAACCTAACCTAACCTAACCTAACCTAACCTAACCTAACCTAACCTAACCTAACCTAACCTAACCTAACCTAACCTAACCTAACCTAACCTAACCTAACCTAACCTAACCTAACCTAACCTAACCTTTTTTTTTTTTTTTTTTTTTTTTGACGGTGTGGAAATGCTCCTTATGCATTCCCCCCGGCCCGAGGCTGGCCATAATGGGGGGATATGTGGGGCTCTCCTCGCCCCCCCTCCCCCGAGTGGGGAAAGGAGACGAGGCATACCCACTAAAACCACACCGGCACTTTTCCTCCCAGCCGTTATGGGGGCGACGCGGGATCGAGAACATTCTACCGCGTTCGCCCCCCGGCGAGCCCCAATTGGGGCACCTGCGCCAAAGAGGGGAGAGAGTTGTAGTGCGCAACCCTCCCCCCCAGACCTGGAGAGCTGTTTCGTGTGTGGGGCCTCACCCACCAGCTCTACGTCTACGCCAATTTGACTCATCTCTAATGGACCTCTCCCCGTAACACACAACCTGACCAAGCTGTGCAGTACACAACTCAGTCAAGCCGTGGGGGGAGAGGTCTGACATCCCATTTACCACTAGTTAGGCAACTAGTGGTCCATCTGAGCCCCCTCTTCGGGGGCAACCACACGAGTTGGGGGTGCTTGTGACCCGACACGCACCGCAGTCCCTCTTACACTAGGGGGGTTGCAAGATAACCCCCCCATTATGTGACCTGCTGGTTTCTTCGCCGCCTGACAGATTGAGCACCAGGGGGTCGCCGAGCAGGATTTGGCCAAGTGCCCCTCCTTCCCACACCTGTAACACAGATTGCTTCTGTCCGCAGGGGAGGGACATAGCGCTCTCGTGTGGCCGATGCCCATGCATTTGTAGCAACGCATGGGCAACGGCTTCAACGCCTCAACGCGGGTCAAACACCACCCAATCTTTATTTGCCCCAACGCCACAATCCTTTGGGCCGAAGCAATCGGACACCGGGCTATGATCGCCCCACTGCCGGACCCCGTAAAGCGAATGGAGCCCAACTTCACCTGCTCCTTACGGCACTCCCCCTTTGCCATGACGACCTGCTCTATGACCTCCAGGCTGACCGTCTCGTCCAGCCCGGAGATCTTGATTTCCGCCAACTTAGTCGGCCGCGTGATATCGGCCAAGTCCCCAACCACCGCCTCCAGCCATTCGGCCAACACATCCGCCACGGCCCCGGCCCCGTCGGCGCCTCCGGGGACCTCAATTAGGCGAGCCCCAGTAGCCGACGTGCGAACCTTAACGTGGGTAAGGCCCATCTCCTCCAATTTAATGGTGCACACCTTCTTCATTATGTCGAGATAGGAGGCGGTAATCCCAGGTTTTCTGGTGATCACCACCGCCGCCGACGTCGGCACCTCCAACCTGACAGGTGCCGCTGCTCTCACAACCGGTGGGGCCGGTTTAGGGGTCGACCCCTGCTGAGGCCGGGAAGGCTTTGCCGTCTTCCGGACCACTTTGGTCCACTCCTCCCGGACCTCAGGAGGGGCCAAAGGGACGGTACGCACCGGCTCGGCGGCGCTCGCTTCCGACACAGGGACCTTTTTGGCCTTGGCCGTCTTAGAGCGCTGCCGCTGCTGCGGCTGCGGCGGCGGCAGGGCTGTTGACTCCTCAAAGAGCTCAGGCTCTCTGGCCTTTGCCGCCCTCCGCTTATCCGCCGCCAGCGGCGGGCGGAGGATTGGCGCGGGCGGGAGCCTCTTCTCCAGCTCCCCCAACCGGACTCCCAACATCGTCCCCAGGGCGCCCACTCGGACGTCCACGAGTTCGCCCATTGAGGCGAAGAGGTCCCGCTTCAAATCCCTCAGAAGCTCCGGGAGATTTAGCAGGTCCTGGAAACCTGCCGTATCCCCCGGAGGACCCACCGAAGACGCCGAAGGTCCAGCAGCCGGACCACGGTCCGACAAAGTCGCACGCAGGGCCTTGGTCTCCTCCTCCAGGCGCGCCAGCTGCTGCTGCATCCGCCTGTTATCAGCCTTCAGCCGGCGCACCTCTTCCGACTCCTCCAGGGATTTGAGATCGTCCGCAGCGTCCAGGATCTCCCTACAGGCAAGGTTCATTTTACCCCAGACGCTGCCCTTCAAGTTCCCACATTTGCGGGCCTCCTCCAAGATAGTGACCGCTCCCTTGCGGGCCACCTCCACCAGCTCCTCCCTTGTATTAAGGGTAGGCCTGGCCTCCTTCAACGCTGGTTCCCCACTTTGGGTCAAGACAGCCGACTTGGAAGGGCCAGGCAAAGCTGGGAAATCCTTCCTATACTCCACCTCATCATCACTGGAAAAACCCAACCTAAGTCTCGTCAGTGCCTGAGAGTGTCCCACATAGGCCCCCTTAGTGAGGGTGAGCTTCCCTTTAGAGGGACTGGGTTTGTCCTCGGGGCTATCCCCCCCCTGGCGATGGCGCTTGAGGGGGTTATTTCCCCCCAGGTCCATGACGTCCGTATCTCCCTCACTCTCTCCCTCACTCTCGCCGACCTCAATCAGGTCGCTGTC
>CAXARK010000536.1:22500-78623 GCA_963971205.1 Aethes cnicana
CTAACCTAACCTAACCTAACCTAACCTAACCTAACCTAACCTAACCTAACCTAACCTAACCTAACCTAACCTAACCTAACCTAACCTAACCTAACCTAACCTAACCTAACCTAACCTAACCTAACCTAACCTAACCTAACCTAACCTAACCTAACCTAACCTAACCTAACCTAACCTAACCTAACCTAACCTAACCTAACCTAACCTAACCTAACCTAACCTAACCTAACCTAACCTAACCTAACCTAACCTAACCTAACCTAACCTACCTAACCTAACCTAACCTAACCTAACCTAACCTAACCTAACCTAACCTAACCTAACCTAACCTAACCTAACCTAACCTAACCTAACCTAACCTAACCTAACCTAACCTAACCTAACCTAACCTAACCTAACCTAACCTAACCTAACTAACCTAACCTAACCTAACCTAACCTAACCTAACCTAACCTAACCTACCTAACCTAACCTAACCTAACCTAACCTAACCTAACCTAACCTAACCTAACCTAACCTAACCTAACCTAACCTAACCTAACCTAACCTAACCTAACCTAACCTAACCTAACCTAACCTAACCTAACCTAACCTAACCTAACCTAACCTAACCTAACCTAACCTAACCTAACCTAACCTAACCTAACCTAACCTAACCTAACCTAACCTAACCTAACCTAACCTTTTTTTTTTTTTTTTTTTTTTTTTTTTTTTTTTTTTTTTTTTTTTTTTTTTTTTTGTTAACGAAGTGGAAATGCATTACGCATACCCCCCGGGCTGGGAGATGCCGCTTGGGGAGTTATGTGGGACTCTCCTCACCCTCCCTCCCCCGAGTGGAGAAAGAGGCCGAGGCCTACCCACTAAAACCACTCCGGTACAATCCAGCACTGCCGTTGTGGGGGTGCCATGGGCTCGCGAGCATTCTACCACGACACCCCCCGACGGCCCCGAAGGGGCTCCATCTCCAAAAGGGGGACTTCTCCCACGGGCCATCACCCGAGTCCCCCCCTTCACCGTCGCCGGAAGATGACCGAGTGAAGGACCGCCCAAGGACGATCCAACCCCCCGCCAACCGCCGACGACAGAGTGTCGCCCCGAAAGGGCAACACCCTTCCGTCACCAGTGCAGCCCCGCAATGTCGCCCCTAAAAGGGCAACACAGCGAGGGCCACCATTGCCGCAAGGCGAGTGTCGCCCCGAAAGGGCAACACCAACCTCGCAACTTCCCTTCCATCCTTCACCATTACGCCCCCACAATGTCGCCCCGAAAAGGGCAACACCGCAAGGGCGTTGGCTGCGCAAAGGGCAGGTAGCTTGATGATCAGCTCTGACCAGCTTCCCCGCCCTTCGAACAGCCCCCTCACCAGCGACTCTCTCAATGTCGCACTGAAAGTGCAACACTCCCATTCACACACCTGTGCACATATTGCACCCCTCTCCATATTGTCACCTCACCTGGCTGCGCAAGGAGCAAGCCACATAATGCTAGCAGCCCACTCCCCGCACAACCCCACTCCAGTGTCGCCCCGAAAGGGCAGCACTCCTCTCAAATTCGCTCCCCCCACCCCAGTATCGCCCTGAAAAGGGCAACACTTCCGTCTCCTGGCTGCGCAAGGAGCAGGCCACATAATGCTAGCAGCCCACTCCCCGCACAACCCCACATAACCCACTCCAGTGTCGCCCCGAAAAGGGCAACACTCCCACCCACACACAGCCGCACAGGTTGCAGACTACATTATGGCCCCTCTGGCTAGTAGCCCACTCCCCATACAACC
Source organism: Aethes cnicana (assembly GCA_963971205.1). NCBI lineage: Eukaryota > Metazoa > Arthropoda > Insecta > Lepidoptera > Tortricidae > Aethes > Aethes cnicana. The sequence goes on from CAXARK010000536.1 coordinate 24,275, forward strand.
CCTCGCCAACACTCATCCCAGAGTCGCCCCGAAAAGGGCAACACTCCCGCTCACGCATAGTCGCACAGGTTGTAGACTACATCATGGCCCCTCTGGCTAGTAGCCCACTTCCCATACGACCCCTTGCCAACACTCATTCCAGAGTCGCCCCGAAAAGGGCAACACTCCCACTAACCTAACCTAACCTAACCTAACCTAACCTAACCTAACCTAACCTAACCTAACCTAACCTAACCTAACCTAACCTACCTAACCTAACCTAACCTAACCTAACCTAACCTAACCTAACCTAACCTAACCTAACCTAACCTAACCTAACCTAACCTAACCTAACCTAACCTAACCTAACCTAACCTAACCTAACCTAACCTAACCTAACCTAACCTAACCTAACCTAACCTAACCTAACCTAACCTAACCTAACCTAACCTAACCTAACCTAACCTAACCTAACCTAACCTAACCTAACCTAACTAACCTAACCTAACCTAACCTAACCTAACCTAACCTAACCTAACCTAACCTAACCTAACCTAACCTAACTAACCTAACCTAACCTAACCTAACCTAACCTAACCTAACCTAACCTAACCTAACCTAACCTAACCTAACCTAACCTAACCTAACCTAACCTAACCTAACCTAACCTAACCTAACCTAACCTAACCTAACCTAACCTAACCTAACCTAACCTAACCTAACCTAACCTAACCTAACCTAACCTAACCTAACCTAACCTAACCTAACCTAACCTAACCTAACCTAACCTAACCTAACCTAACCTAACCTAACCTAACCTAACCTAACCTAACCTAACCTAACCTAACCTAACCTAACCTAACCTAACCTAACCTAACCTAACCTAACCTAACCTAACCTAACCTAACCTAACCTAACCTAACCTAACCTAACCTAACCTAACCTAACCTAACCTAACCTAACCTAACCTAACCTAACCTAACCTAACCTAACCTAACCTAACCTAACCTAACCTAACCTAACCTAACCTAACCTAACCTAACCTAACCTAACCTAACCTAACCTAACCTAACCTAACCTAACCTAACCTAACCTAACCTAACCTAACCTAACCTAACCTAACCTAACCTAACCTAACCTAACCTAACCTAACCTAACCTAACCTAACCTAACCTAACCTAACCTAACCTAACCTAACCTAACCTAACCTAACCTAACCTAACCTAACCTAACCTAACCTAACCTAACCTAACCTAACCTAACCTAACCTAACCTAACCTAACCTAACCTAACCTAACCTAACCTAACCTAACCTAACCTAACCTAACCTAACCTAACCTAACCTAACCTAACCTAACCTAACCTAACCTAACCTAACCTAACCTAACCTAACCTAACCTAACCTAACCTAACCTAACCTAACCTAACCTAACCTAACCTAACCTAACCTAACCTAACCTAACCTAACCTAACCTAACCTAACCTAACCTAACCTAACCTAACCTAACCTAACCTAACCTAACCTAACCTAACCTAACCTAACCTAACCTAACCTAACCTAACCTAACCTAACCTAACCTAACCTAACCTAACCTAACCTAACCTAACCTAACCTAACCTAACCTAACCTAACCTAACCTAACCTAACCTAACCTAACCTAACCTAACCTAACCTAACCTAACCTAACCTAACCTAACCTAACCTAACCTAACCTAACCTAACCTAACCTAACCTAACCTAACCTAACCTAACCTAACCTAACCTAACCTAACCTAACCTAACCTAACCTAACCTAACCTAACCTAACCTAACCTAACCTAACCTAACCTAACCTAACCTAACCTAACCTAACCTAACCTAACCTAACCTAACCTAACCTAACCTAACCTAACCTAACCTAACCTAACCTAACCTAACCTAACCTAACCTAACCTAACCTAACCTAACCTAACCTAACCTAACCTAACCTAACCTAACCTAACCTAACCTAACCTAACCTAACCTAACCTAACCTAACCTAACCTAACCTAACCTAACCTAACCTAACCTAACCTAACCTAACCTAACCTAACCTAACCTAACCTAACCTAACCTAACCTAACCTAACCTAACCTAACCTAACCTAACCTAACCTAACCTAACCTAACCTAACCTAACCTAACCTAACCTAACCTAACCTAACCTAACCTAACCTAACCTAACCTAACCTAACCTAACCTAACCTAACCTAACCTAACCTAACCTAACCTAACCTAACCTAACCTAACCTAACCTAACCTAACCTAACCTAACCTAACCTAACCTAACCTAACCTAACCTAACCTAACCTAACCTAACCTAACCTAACCTAACCTAACCTAACCTAACCTAACCTAACCTAACCTAACCTAACCTAACCTAACCTAACCTAACCTAACCTAACCTAACCTAACCTAACCTAACCTAACCTAACCTAACCTAACCTAACCTAACCTAACCTAACCTAACCTAACCTAACCTAACCTAACCTAACCTAACCTAACCTAACCTAACCTAACCTAACCTAACCTAACCTAACCTAACCTAACCTAACCTAACCTAACCTAACCTAACCTAACCTAACCTAACCTAACCTAACCTAACCTAACCTAACCTAACCTAACCTAACCTAACCTAACCTAACCTAACCTAACCTAACCTAACCTAACCTAACCTAACCTAACCTAACCTAACCTAACCTAACCTAACCTAACCTAACCTAACCTAACCTAACCTAACCTAACCTAACCTAACCTAACCTAACCTAACCTAACCTAACCTAACCTAACCTAACCTAACCTAACCTAACCTAACCTAACCTAACCTAACCTAACCTAACCTAACCTTTTTTTTTTTTTTTTTTTTTTTTTTTTTTTTTTTTTGACGGTGTGGAAATGCTACCTTATGCATTCCCCCCGGCCCGAGGCTGGCCATAATGGGGGGATATGTGGGGCTCTCCTCGCCCCCCCTCCCCCGAGTGGGGAAAGGAGACGAGGCATACCCACTAAAACCACACCGGCACTTTTCCTCCCAGCCGTTATGGGGGCGACGCGGGATCGAGAACATTCTACCGCGTTCGCCCCCCGGCGTGCCCCGATTGGGGCACCTGCGCCAAAAGAGGGGAGAGAGTTGTAGTGCGCAACCCTCCCCCCCAGACCTGGAGAGCTGTTTCGTGTGTGGGGCCTCACCCACCAGCTCTACGTCTACGCCGGGGATGGGAGTGCATTAAGATGTTTATGCACTCCCACTCCACTGTCTCCTTCTACTGGCAGAAGGAGACCACCAACTCGTTTAGTCATCTCTAATGGACCTCTCCCCGTAACACACAACTTGACCAAGCTGTGCAGTACACAACTCAGCCAAGCCATGGGGGGAGGGATCTGACATCCCAGTTATACCACTAGATGGGCAACTAGTGGTCCATATGAGCCCCCTCTACAGGGGCAGCCTCACGAGTTGAGGGTGCTTGAGTCCCGAACCTCACCGCAATCCCTCTTACACTAGGGGGGTTACAGGCTGTGCCCCCCATGATGTGCCCCGCTGGTCTCTTTGCCGCCTGGCAGATTGAGCAACAGGGGTTCGCCGAGCAGGATTTTGCCAGGTGCCCCTCCATCCCACACCTATAGCACTGATTGCTTCTGTCCGCTGGGGAGGGACATAGCGCCCTCGTGTGGCCGATGCCCATGCATTTGTAGCAACGCATGGGCAACGGCTTCAGTGCCTCCACGCGGGTCAGACACCACCCAATCTTTACTTGCCCCAACGCCACAATTCTTTGGGCCGAGGCGATCGGGCACCGGGCTATGATCGCCCCACTGCCGTACCCCGTAAAGCGGATGGAGCCCAACTTAACCTGCTCCTTACGACACTCCCCCTTTGTCATGATGACCTGCTCTATGACCTCCAGGCTGACCGTCTCATCCAGCCCGGAGATCTTAATTTCCGCTAACTTGGTCGGCCGCGTGATATCGGCCAAGTCCCCAACCACCGCCTCCAGCCATTCGGCCAACACATCCGCCACAGCCCCGGCCCCGTCGGCGCCTCCGGGGACCTCAATTAGGCGAGCCCCAGTAGCCGACGTGCGAACCTTAACGTGGGTAAGGCCCATCTCCTCCAATTTAATGGTGCACACCTTCTTCATTATGTCGAGATAGGAGGCGGTAATCCCAGATTTTCTGGTGATTACCACCGCCGCCGACGTCGGCACCTCCAACCTGACAGGTGCCGCTGCTCTCACAACCGGCGGGGCCGGTTTAGGGGTCGACCCCTGCTGAGGCCGGGAAGGCTTTGCCGTCTTCCGGACCACTTTGGTCCACTCCTCCCGGACCTCAGGAGGGGCCAAAGGGACGGAACGCACCGGCTCGGCGGCGCTCGCTTCCGACACAGGGACCTTTTTGGCCTTGGCCGTCTTAGAGCGCTGCTGCTGCCGCGGCTGCGGCGGCGGCAGGGCTGTTGACTCCTCAAAGAGCTCAGGCTCTCTGGCCTTTGCCGCCCTCCGCCTATCCGCCGCCAGCGGCGGGCGGAGGATTGGCGCGGGCGGGAGCCTCTTCTCCAGCTCCCCCAACCGGACTCCCAACATCGTCCCCAGGGCGCCCACTCGGACGTCCACGAGTTCGCCCATTGAGGCGAAGAGGTCCCGCTTCAAATCCCTCAGAAGCTCCGGGAGATTTAGCAGGTCCTGGAAACCTGCCGTATCCCCCGGAGGACCCACCGAAGACGCCGAAGGTCCAGCAGCCGGACCACGGTCCGACAAAGTCGCACGCAGGGCCTTGGTCTCCTCCTCCAGGTGCGCCAGCTGCTGCTGCATCCGCCTGTTATCAGCCTTCAGCCGGCGCACCTCTTCCGACTCCTCCAGGGATTTCAGTTCGTCCGCAGCGTCCAGGATCTCCCTACAGGCAAGGTTCATTTTGCCCCAGACGCTGCCCTTCAAGTTCCCACATTTGCGGGCCTCCTCCAAGATGGAGACAGCTCCCTTGCGGGCCACCTCCACCAACTCCTCCCTTGTATTAAGGGTAGGCCTGGCCTCCTTCAATGCTGGTTTCCCACTTTGGGTCACAACAGCCGGATTGGAAGGGCCAGGCAAAGCTGGGAATCCCCTCCTGTACTCCTCCTCCTCCTCACTGGAGTAACCCAATCTGAGTCCCGTCAGCGCCTGGGAGTGCCCCACATAGGCCCCCTTTGTGAGGGTGGGCTTCCCTTTAGAGGGGCTGGGTTTGTCCCCAGACCCCTCGGGGCTATCTTGGCGGCAGCGCTTGAGAGGGTTCTTTCCCTCTCGCTCCATGTCGTCCCTCTCTCCCTCACTGTCACTAACCTCAACCAGGTCGCTGTCGTCATCCGAGTCAGACGACAGCGACCCGGGACGCTCCTGGGTGATTTTATCCCCCCCAGGCGCTTCCTCCAATACAGCCGGCCGACTAATAACAGCCAAGTCGCCGATCACCTCCTCCAATTTGGCGGCTAACGCATCCGCCTCAGATGCGTCAGTACTCCCCGGGATCTCTATTAAGCGAGATCCAGAGGCCATCGTGGATGGCTTTACGCCACGCGTATAGCCCATCGCCCTCAGGTCGATGGTAGCCACCTTCTTCATGATGTCTAAGTAGGAGGCGGTAGTCCCGGGTTTCCGGGTGTATATCACCGCCGCCGCCTCCAACTCAACAGGTTCCATTCTCCTCAAGACATAATGTTCCCCCCTCAACCCCAAATTATCCTCCCCAGACTTTTCCTCCTTATCCCGAGACTTCCCCCCACTCCCCCCAGATTTCCCCCCCTTTTTCCCCTTGGTTGGGCCCATGCCCACCGTCCCCAACGAGTTACCAGTCGCAGAAGACCTGGTAACCCGCTTAGACGCCTTCCCCCCCTCAATGGCTCCCCCTTCCCCCCCAATAACTGATTCGACAAAAAACCCCCACAAAAACTACCCCCCAAAACAAACGGACAATTTGGAAAAAGTTTTTTTTTTTTTTTTTTTTCGGTCAAGGGTGAGCCGGCCACTTGCCTACAAAGTTAAAATTTTGCCCCTTCAAACCCAAAAAACTCCCCTTAAATATTACCCCCCAACAACCCTATTGGTGTCCAAAGACAGGTCTTTGGACACCCTACCCCACCCCAAAAACCCCAGTCCCTACCGTCTTTATTTCAGGAGCTACCGAATTTACAATAGCAAAACAAAGTTACAATTGCAGTTCGGCAGCGCCTGAAAAAAAGAAATAGCAAAGTTTTTTGACCCCTAACTTTTGAACGAGTTGTCCAAAAATTATGGGCCAAATTTTAAATAAAAGAAGACAATTAAAATAAGAAGAATTTACAATAAACTATCCAAAAAAGTGAAAAAGAAAAAAGATATGAATTTTTGAAAACTTAAAAATTTGAAAGTTGAAAAAGCCGAAACCGCAAATAAAACCGAAAACTAGAAAAAATAATAATTTCGAATCTAGAGAAGCTAGAAGAACAAATGAAAAGCCAAAAGAACGAGCGAGAAGCGCACAACAAGCTAGAAGAGACAAAAGTTTCGAAAAGATTTCCGCCGCTGAGAAAAGTCCGAACAAAGAAATCCAACACCCGAAAATTTACAACCTAACCTAACCTAACCTAACCTAACCTAACCTAACCTAACCTAACCTAACCTAACCTAACCTAACCTAACCTAACCTAACCTAACCTAACCTAACCTAACCTAACCTAACCTAACCTAACCTAACCTAACCTAACCTAACCTAACCTAACCTAACCTAACCTAACCTAACCTAACCTAACCTAACCTAACCTAACCTAACCTAACCTAACCTAACCTAACCTAACCTAACCTAACCTAACCTAACCTAACCTAACCTAACCTAACCTAACCTAACCTAACCTAACCTAACCTAACCTAACCTAACCTAACCTAACCTAACCTAACCTAACCTAACCTAACCTAACCTAACCTAACCTAACCTAACCTAACCTAACCTAACCTAACCTAACCTAACCTAACCTAACCTAACCTAACCTAACCTAACCTAACCTAACCTAACCTAACCTAACCTAACCTAACCTAACCTAACCTAACCTAACCTAACCTAACCTAACCTAACCTAACCTAACCTAACCTAACCTAACCTAACCTAACCTAACCTAACCTAACCTAACCTAACCTAACCTAACCTAACCTAACCTAACCTAACCTAACCTAACCTAACCTAACCTAACCTAACCTAACCTAACCTAACCTAACCTAACCTAACCTAACCTAACCTAACCTAACCTAACCTAACCTAACCTAACCTAACCTAACCTAACCTAACCTAACCTAACCTAACCTAACCTAACCTAACCTAACCTAACCTAACCTAACCTAACCTAACCTAACCTAACCTAACCTAACCTAACCTAACCTAACCTAACCTAACCTAACCTAACCTAACCTAACCTAACCTAACCTAACCTAACCTAACCTAACCTAACCTAACCTAACCTAACCTAACCTAACCTAACCTAACCTAACCTAACCTAACCTAACCTAACCTAACCTAACCTAACCTAACCTAACCTAACCTAACCTAACCTAACCTAACCTAACCTAACCTAACCTAACCTAACCTAACCTAACCTAACCTAACCTAACCTAACCTAACCTAACCTAACCTAACCAACGAGATAAGAAAGAAATGTTTCCAAATATTATGGTAATATTAGGTAAAACATTTTACAAAAAAGTGTAAAAACTGTAAACCGTAAATAAGCAACAATATAGTGTAAATTGTAAAAAATAGTTAAGGTTAGATAATGTAGAATTAAGAAATTGTAAAAATAGTTAAAAACCATAAGAAGTAGTGAAAATCTGTAATTAAATAAAGTACCACGTCCCATTCATTGAAATACCCCAGTTGCATGCACGCAAAATAAATAAAAAAGTAGTCGTATATATAGAGTAGTTGGGTATCCCACCCAGGAAAGTAATGAAAGTGAAGTATGAATGAAAGAACCGGTATGAAGTAAGAAAGTGCGAGAAGAATAGAAGATGGAACTGGAATGTTTGAGAAAGAATAGGCGCCAAAAAATGGCTCCACCGTAGTGGAGGTAGATTGTTAAAAAAAAAAAAAAAAAAAAAAAAAAAAAAAAAAAAAAAAAAAAAAAAAAAAAAAAAAAAAAAAAAAAAAAAAAAAAAAAACCTAACCTAACCTAACCTAACCTAACCTAACCTAACCTAACCTAACCTAACCTAACCTAACCTAACCTAACCTAACCTAACCTAACCTAACCTAACCTAACCTAACCTAACTTTTTTTTTTTTTTTTTTTTTTTTTTTTTTTTTTTTTTTTTTTTTTTTTTTTTTTTTTTTTTTTTTTTTTTTTTTTTTTTTTTTTTATCGGAGTGGAAATGCGTTACGCATACCCCCGGGCTGGGAGAAGCCACGGGGGTTATGTGGGACTCTCCCACTTCGCCCCGACCCCGAATGGGAAGGAGCTCGGCGGGCCTACCCACTAAAACCACTCCGGCGTTTCCGCACTGCCGTTAATGGGGACGCCATGGGATCGCAGAGCATTCGACCACGACGCCCCCCGGCTTGCCCAAAAGGGCACCATCTCCAAGGGGACTTCTCCCACGGGCGACTAGCCTTTCGGCCCATCACCCGAGTCCCCATCGGCGATCAACTGGGTGAAGGAGAACCGCTCCAGCCCCCAGTCGACCGCCGACAAAACACGTATCGCCCTGAAAAGGGCAACACCCACCAATCGGTTGCGCAGGGAGCAGGCGCCATAGGCCCCTCTGGCCGGCATCCCCACTCCCCACACAACCCCCCCACCACTGCGCCCCTATAAAAGGGGACGCACCCTCCCCGGGAGCCCAGTCGCCAGGCGACCGGAGCCTCGGACGCACCGCCCCGAAAAGGGCAGCGCGCCCACCCGGCCTCGTCTGCTGCGCCCTTTGCTCAGGTCAAAGGGACGCGCAGAGAGGCCCTCCCGTCGGATCATTGGTAGCACCGGTAAGCAATCCCTGCGAACAGGAGATCACTTACCGTTGCCTCCAGGGCGCACCGGCCCGAACTCTACCCTTTCCCCTTGATCTAAATCAAAGGGAAGTGGTAGAGCTCGGACACACGAGGAGGTTATCCGACCTAGCGCCCCAACCTAACCTAACCTAACCTTTTTTTTTTTTTTTTTTTTATCGGAGTGGAAATGCATTACGCATACCCCCGGGCTGGGAGAAGCCACGGGGGTTATGTGGGACTCTCCCACCTCGCCCCGACCCCGAATGGGAAGGAGCTCAGCGGGCCTACCCACTAAAACCACTCCGGCGTTTCCGCACTGCCGTTAATGGGGACGCCATGGGATCGCAGAGCATTCGACCACGACGCCCCCCGGCTTGCCCAAAAGGGCACCATCTCCAAGGGGACTTCTCCCACGGGCGACTAGCCTTTCGGCCCATCACCCGAGTCCCCATCGGCGATCAACTGGGTGAAGGAGAACCGCTCCAGCCCCCAGTCGACCGCCGACAAAACACGTATCGCCCTGAAAAGGGCAACACCCACCAAGACGGTTGCGCAGGGAGCAGGTGCCATAGGCCCCTCTGGCCGGCATCATTGCTCCCCACACAACCCCCCAACTCCGCACAAGCCCCCACCCCCCAACACAACCCCCCCACCACTGCGCCCCTATAAAAGGGGACGCACCCTCCCCGGGAGCCCAGTCGCCAGGCGACCGGAGCCCCGGACGCACCGCCCCGAAAAGGGCAGCGCGCCCACCCGGCCTCGTCTGCTGCGCCCTTTGCGCAGGTCAAAGGGACGCGCAGAGAGGCCCTCCCGTCGGATCATTGGTAGCACCGGTAAGCGATCCCTGCGAACAGGAGATCACTTACCGTTGCCTCCAGGGCGCACCGGCCCGAACTCTACCCTTTCCCCTTGATCGAAATCAAAGGGAAATGGTAGAGCTCGGACACACGAGGAGGTTATCCGACCTGGCGCCCCAACCTAACCTAACCTAACCTAACCTTTTTTTTTTTTTTTTTTTTATCGGAGTGGAAATGCGTTACGCATACCCCGGGCTGAGAGAAGCCACGGGGGTTATGTGGGACTCTCCCACCTCGCCCCGACCCCGAATGGGAAGGAGCTCAGCGGGCCTACCCACTAAAACCACTCCGGCGTTTCCGCACTGCCGTTAATGGGGACGCCATGGGATCGCAGAGCATTCGACCACGACGCCCCCCGGCTTGCCCAAAAGGGCACCCTCGCCAAGGGACTTCTCCCACGGGCGACTAGCCTTTCGGCCCATCACCCGAGTCCCGGTCGGCGATCGACTGGGTGAAGGAGAACCGCTCCAGCCCCCAGTCAACCGCCGACAAAACACGTATCGCCCCGAAAAGGGCAACACCCTCCAATTGGTTGCGCAAGGAGCAGGTACCGTAGGCCCCTCTGGCCGGCATCCCCACTCCCCACACAACACCCCCACCACTGCGCCCCTATAAAAGGGGACGCACCCTCCCCGGGAGCCCAGTCGCCAGGCGACCGGAGCCCCGGACGCACCGCCCTGAAAAGGGCAGCGCGCCCACCCGGCCTCGTCTGCTGCGCCCTTTGCTCAGGTCAAAGGGACGCGCAGAGAGGCCCTCCCGTCGGATCATTGGTAGCACCGGTAAGCAATCCCTGCGAACAGGAGATCGCTTACCGTTGCCTCCAGGGCGCACCGGCCCGAACTCTACCCTTTCCCCTTGATCGAAATCAAAAGGAAGTGGTAGAGCTCGGACACAACCTAACCTAACCTAACCTATGCTTACAATACGGACACACTAAGAAGAGATGCACAGCTGAATTCAGTACCTGCTCCCACTGTGCCACCCAGGGACATGAATTCAACAACTGCCCAAACCAAAAAAACATGAACAAATTAAGATGCCACAACTGCACCACCTACCATCAAAGAAATAATATAAGAGGAGAGAACTCTCGACATAGCGCCACCTCCGCAGCCTGCCCAAGAATGACCATTATGTACAACAAAATTAAAGCGAGAATAAACTATGGATAATCACACCAATCAAAATAATAACAATCCACCAAAAAATAAATATGAATACAAATGTCTACAAATTAACCTTGGGCGCGGCAGAAATGCACAACAAGAGGCACTAGTTGCCATGAAAAATAACAAATATGACTTTGTCTTTGTTAGCGAACCTAACATCCCAGGAAATCGTCAGATTCTAAAGACGATTCCCGGATACACTATCTACCAGTATCCGTCAACTACCCAGCCGATAAAAGCGGCTATACTCATCAGAGAAAACTTCATCAGCACACTGGGACATACCAAATACTCAGGACCCAATATTAGCATAGTGCAACTTACGGAAAAAAGCGGCGGGAGAATCTATCTAGTGTCTATCTATATTGAACCCCGAGCCGATCCTACAGATGTACTGGAGACGCTTCAAACGTTCTTACAGGATACAGCGGGTGCTACACACATCATCGGAGGGGACTTCAACGGCTGGCATACACTTTGGGGCTCACCCCGAAACAACGCCAGGGGAGACTCCATTGCTGATATTATTATCGACAACAACCTTACGGTCTGTAACAGTGGCACAACACCCACCTACGAAACAATCTCACAAGGCAACCTACGTACTTCAATTGTTGACATAACTCTCATCGGTAACCAACCACGCCACGGACAACACAAGATTCGAATCACAGACTGGAAAGTTGATGAAAGCCTTTGCCCCTCCTCCGACCACCACGCCATCACTTTCTCCATAAGAACCACTCCATATAAATCAGCGCAACTTAAAAACAAGACTAAATTATCAACTTATAAATACAATACCACAGGAATCAAGTGGGAGTTACTCACAGACGACATCAAGGAGGCGCTCGCTGACAAGATTCCGCAGGAAGCAGACATAGTCAACAGCTCAGAGGATGAACTGGAAATGATTATCTTATTAAAGATATCCAGGACACGTGCAAGGCCTTACTCCCAAAGCCCAAAAATAGACCCCCAAGAGCACCCTGGTGGAACGACGAGCTAGAAACACAAAAACAAATAGTCATCAAAAATCACCACAAACTAAGAAAAGCCATACGACAAAAACTACCCCAATCTCAAATAGACCAACTAATCCAAGAGAGGAGTGAAGTCAGAAAGAAGTACTCTGACATGTGCTGTTCCACGTCCACAGATACCTTTAAAGACTTCTGCGAACGACAGACCAAAGAAGACGTATGGTCAGTGACCAATCGCTTACTAAAAACCCGTCCTATCACACAGCCCCCTGCAACCCTCTCTCTCCCCGACGGCACGCACACTAACAGCAGTAAGGAAACGGCAGACGCTCTACTACATGCATTCTATCTTGACGATACGCCTGACTCAATACAACAAGACATTACCAGAAAACTTGGGGATGAAATTCCGGATACCCCAGACGAGCCACCATTCACCACCACAGAGGTGCTCGAAACCCTCAAAACTATCAGTCACAAAAAGGCACCCGGACACGATGGACTGACAGCAGATATCTGTTACCAAATTACCAATCTCTTTCCAGAAGTCATTACTCAAATTATGAACAAATGTCTACAGATAAAACACTTCCCTGACTGCTGGAAAAAGACAATCACTAAAATTATACCGAAACCCGACAAACCTGACTACTCTAAAACATCCGCCTACCGCCCGATAGGGTTGGTCTGCGTCTTTGGCAAATTACTCGAAAAACTCATAATTAACAGACTTACCCATCATATGCACATCAACAACTTAATCAGCAAAAATCAATTCGGATTCAGACTTCAAACGTCTACTACCGACGCTATACATCATGCAATTAAAATTATATCTGAAGCCAAACAGAACAAACTACTAACAATTGCCGTGTCATTAGACATCCGTGCTGCATTCGACAACGCATGGTGGCCTGCACTCTTCCTAAGATTACAGCAAATCAGATGTCCTAAAAATATCTACCAAATACTCAAGAGCTACGTCACGGACCGATTCGTTCACCTCGCATTCGCAGACTGCCAGACCAATAAAATAATGACAAGAGGTTGCGTTCAGGGGTCAGTCGTTGGACCAATTCTCTGGAACCTTATTCTTGACGGACTACTGGAGGAAAGTATGCCGGAAGGTTGCTACATACAGGCGTATGCCGATGATGTGCTACTTATCGGCACGGCCAAATCCAAAGATCTCTTAGAATCAAAAGTTAACCAGGCCATTGAAAACATCTTAAATTGGGGAACACTTAACAAACTGGAATTTGGACCTGACAAGACAAAACTTATCTCCTTCACTCCCAGCTCCACCAAGGCAATAATAAAAATCAAAGACACTAGACTAGAATATGTCACTCAAATTAAATATTTAGGGGTAATCATTGATAATAGGCTCAAATTCAATAGACACGCTGAATACGTAATCGACAAAACCAAACGACTCTTCTACAAAATCCAAAACATCATACGACCAACATGGGGAGTGCACCCAGAAAACATTAAAACAATATATAAACAAGTGGTCGAACCAATAGTAACATACGCGTCGTCCATCTGGGTCGACGCATTAAACTATAAATATGTCACTAACAAACTGCTAGCCGTACAGAGGACATTCGCAATAAAAATAATCAGAGGCTTTCGTACCATTAGCACCGTTTTGGCGATCTCTATGGCTCAACTCACTCCTCTACCTGACAAAATAAAATACGTCTCAGAGATAGAAATCGCCAAAATACGGGGATACTCCTCGTTCCTGCCGAATGATCTCCCTATAGAGACTCTCTGCCCGCCTTCTTCACTGCTTCATCCAGCTCACAGGACAAGCCTCCCCTACATGGTAATACAAAATGAAGACGAGCTGAATGAAGTAGTAAACTCACATGCACAGGACAACGTCTTCCAGGCCTACACGGACGGAAGTCGTCACGACAATACTGTCGGGTCGGCGTTCGTAATTGTGGCTCCCGGCGAGAGAAGCGCAATCGCTACCAAAAAGCTCAAACTCCATCCCAAATGCAGTGTATACCAAGCGGAACTCTTTGCTATTTACAAATGTATTGAATATTTCTCCACACACCACATGAGAACGTCTAACACCCCCTCCATCTATACTCTACTCATCTTTTCCGATTCTAAATCCGGGCTCACCGAAATATCCAATCCAAATTCATATAATGGACTAGTCAACAAAACACATAAACTCATACACATATATAAAACACACCTGCGAGTTCATTTTTACTGGGTGAAAGCTCACTGCGGCATTCAGGGAAATGAACTTGCAGACCAAGCCGCTAAAGCCGCGGCTAACTTACACAAAACACCCGACTTTCTGCAAATACCCATCTCACACATTAAACATCACCACAAAACCACAAAAACACACACATTAAATCAACACAGGACTACTACAATAAACAAGGACACTGCACATATACCAAAACACTCTTCCCCACCTACGATGACCTTCAACAATACATCACTAAACACCCACTAACATTCGCAACTATTTCACAACCTACTCGAACATATCATTAAAACACTTAAAAAATTCAACAACACTTAACACATTCAACCTCACACTCTACACTTCAGATTATTTATTACACATTTATTACATACTCACTTATTTACTCCTGCTCTACACCGCTGCGAGTAAAGTGGCGCAAGCGTCACTCTACTCGCCCCGGCCGTGTGGTTCCGGCCTCTTAAGAATAGTTCCACTCCAACTCCTCCTGCGGATGTCGTAAAAGGCGACAGAAGGATAAACCAGAGGAATGGGCAGCAGCATCCCTCTCGGAACTGGAACACACTACTGCGAACATATACACTAAACACACCGGTCACCACAACTCACTCTCACATTTTCAATACACACAAACACCACTGAATGCAAAGTGTATACCGTTAGCGCCGAGCATTCAGTGAACACTATACAAACAGGTGGGAGGTTTTAGTCCGTAGGTCACTGGGTAACATTCCCAGTGAAGTCGGGCATGCAGTCAGGACCGGCCTGGCTGTATACATGAGTATTTCCTCCCGCCTCGAAAAAAAAAAAAAAAAAAAAAAAAAAAAAAAAAAAAAAAAAACCTAACCTAACCTAACCTAACCTAACCTAACCTAACCTAACCTAACCTTTTTTTTTTTTTTTTTTGGGTGAGCCGGCCACTTGCCTACAAAGTTAAAATTTTGCCCCTTCAACCCCAAAAAACTCCCCTTAAATATTACCCCCCAACAACCCTATTGGTGTCCAAAGACAGGTCTTTGGACACCCTACCCCACCCCAAAAACCCCAGTCCCTACCGACTTTATTTCAGGAGCTACCGAATTTACAGTCGCAAAACAAACTTACAACTGTAGTTCGGCAGCGCCTGAAAAAAAGAAATAGCAATGTTTTTTGACCCCTAACTTTTGAACGAGTTGTCCAAAAATTATGGGCCAAATTTTAAATGAAAGAAGACAATTAAAACAAAAAGAATTTACAATTAACTATCCAAAAAAGTGAAAAAGAAAAAAGATATGAATTTTTGAAAACTGAAAAATTTGAAAGTTGAAAAAGCCGAAACCGCAAATAAAACCCAAAAATAGAAAAATTAATAATTTCGAATCCAGAGAAGCTAGAAGAACAAATAAAAAGCCAAAATAACGAGCGAGAAGCGCACAACAAGCTATAAGAGAAAAAAGTTTCGAAAAGATTTCCGTCGCCGAGAAAAGTCCAAACAAAGAAATCCAACACCCAACCTAACCTAACCTAACCTAACCTAACCTTTTTTTTTTTTTTTTTTTTTTTTTTTTTTTTTTTTTTTTTTTTTTTTTATCGGAGTGGAAATGCTTTACGCATACCCCCGGGCTGGGAGAAGCCACGGGGGTTATGTGGGACTCTCCCACCTCGCCCCGACCCCGAATGGGAAGGAGCTCAGCGGGCCTACCCACTAAAACCACTCCGGCGTTTCCGCACTGCCGTTAATGGGGACGCCATGGGATCGCAGAGCATTCGACCACGACGCCCCCCGGCTTGCCCAAAAGGGCACCCTCGCCAAGGGACTTCTCCCACGGGCGACTAGCCTTTCGGCCCATCACCCGAGTCCCGGTCGGCGATTGACTGGGTGAAGGAGAACCGCTCCAGCCCCCAGTCAACCGCCGACAAAAC
This sequence comes from Aethes cnicana, assembly GCA_963971205.1. Lineage (NCBI taxonomy): Eukaryota > Metazoa > Arthropoda > Insecta > Lepidoptera > Tortricidae > Aethes > Aethes cnicana. Next base: position 40,403 of record CAXARK010000536.1, read on the forward strand.
ACGTGCCACCCTGTAAAGGGCAGCACCCACCAAACGGTTGCGCAGGGAGCAGGTGCCATAGGCCCCTCTGGCCAGCATCCCCACTCCCCACACAACCCCCCCACCACTGCGCCCCTATAAAAGGGGACGCACCCTCCCCGGGAGCCCAGTCGCCAGGCGACCGGAGCCCCGGACGCACCGCCCCGAAAAGGGCAGCGCGCCCACCTGGCCTCGTCTGCTGCGCCCTTTGCTCAGGTCAAAGGGACGCGCAGAGAGGCCCTCCCGTCGGATCATTGGTAGCACCGGTAAGCGATCCCTGCGAACAGGAGATCACTTACCGTTGCCTCCAGGGCGCACCGGCCCGAACTCTACCCTTTCCCCCTGATCGAAATCAAAGGGAAGTGGTAGAGCTCAGACACACGAGGAGGTTATCCGACCTGGCGCCCCAACCTAACCTAACCTAACCTTTTTTTTTTTTTTTTTTGTCACGGAGTGGGAAAATGCTATTACGCATTCTACCCCCCGGCCTGAGGCTGGCCATTTGGGGGGGATATGCGGGACTCCCCTCGTCTCCCTCCCCCGAGTGGGGAAAGAGGACGAGGTATACCCCCTAAAAACCCACTCCGGCACTGTTTCCGCTTTGCCGTTAATGGGGACACCATGGGAAGGAACATTACTTCCACGATGCCCCCCGGCGGCCCCGGAAGATTACCGGGGCACCCGCGCCGATGGAAGGGGAGAGTTGTTGTGCTTCAACCTTCCCCTCTAGACATGTAGGGCTGTATGTGCGGGTGCCTCAACCCGCCAGCCCTACAGGAGGAGTAGGCGAGCATAGTTTGCACGCCTTCTCCCCCCCCGTCTGCGCCGGAGCAGAGGAGCGTTAGGATCCTCCTCCCGCTCCCGCTCCGCCGCCTCCTTCTGCGAAATGATGGATTTGCAGAAGGAGGCCACCAACTCCCACTGTGACTCGCCCCGTAGCGCACAAGCCACTAGGCTGTGCGGGGAGAGGTCACTTGTACCCAGTTGCGCCTCCAGGTCCCACACCAACCAGCCAGCCTGGCCTCGCCTGCCAGGGAGGTCAATTAGGGTAGGATTTATTATTTTTTTCCGAACCGACTTAAGCCACCAGATACGTGAGCTCAGGAGAGCGATATCTGAGAGCGCTCCAATCTCACTGGAAAGGCTCACGAGAGAAATAGAGGCGCTCAGACAGTACTAAGTACTAAGTCTTAAAGCTGAAATAGCCGAACTAAAGGAACAACTTACGAGAACCAACCTAAACCCCCAATTAATGGAATCTGACAGAAACCTGGAAAGGCTCCTCAGGGCAGAAGTCAGAGAGCCTATCCAGGAGCTTAGAGAGGAACTCCAGGACCTCCGATCATCTGGGTCTTTCACAGAAATCCGAAAGGAACTCAGAGAGGCAACACTGGAAATCCAAATGCTTAATCAAGTGAATGGGGCCCCAACAGTCATGCTAGAGGATCTAGCCAGCGATATCAGAAATGAAATCCGCAAGCTGGAACCTAAACAGACGCTTCCCGATCCAGACAAATCTCTGAATGCATGCACTGAGCACAGTGTCAACTTCCCAATCTACCCCACCTTCCAAGCGGCAGAAAAACAGCCGGAAGCCCCCTGGATGGAGGTACTCTCGAAAAACGCAAAAAAGAAAATGAAGAAAACTGAAAGGGAAAAAGCCTCTGAGAGTAATTACCCCATGACCATCGAATCAATCGACCCAAGGCATACCAGTCAAACGGTCATAGAACTAGTCAAAGGATCAGTGGATGTCACAGAAATGGGAGTAGGCATAAACTATCTAAGGAGCCTGAAAAACCAGAAAGCCGTTATCGGGCTAGACTCGGAAGAAGACAGAGAAGCCATGATAGCAGCAGTCAAGGAAAAGTGCCCCAGTCTCACGGTGCGGGTACAGCCTCACAGGAAGCCGCAATTGCGACTAACAGGCGTTGCAAGAGACCTTACCGACCTCCAAATCCCGGAAGCAATAAAGAGACAGAACAAGTCGCTGCTGGCAGGACTTGAGGAGGAAGCGTGCAGTATGAGAGTAATCAGACGCACTAGAGCTAGAACACCGGAGACAACAAATGTAATCCTGGAAGTCGATTATCAAATATGGGCCAGGCTCAAAGACTCGAAAGTGAGACTGGGGTACCAGAAAATCCCGGTTTTTGACCAATCGCTGATTACCCAATGTTTCCGCTGTCTGGGGTTCGGACACTTCGCGAAAGACTGCTCAAACGATCACTTTTGTGGGCACTGCTCAGAGAAGCATGATACCAGGGAATGCCCAAATAAGGCAAAGGATCCTTCTTGCATAAACTGCTGTAGAAACGGTAAGAACTCCCCGATAAATTTCCAACATCCTGCTTATAGCAGTGATTGCCCAGTATGGCAAAAATGGGATAGAATAGCACGATCACAAGTTAGGTACTGCTGAAGTTAGCCTACAGAATAACGCTGACCCATCCTCTCCTATACCGACTGAACCACAAAGAATGATCAAGGTCATGCAAGCTAACTTGGGTAGAGGCTACGCAGCCACAAAAGAATGCCTTCAAGAAGCTGAGAGAAATAATACCCACATAATACTAATGCAAGAACCTTATGTGGGGTCCAAGGGATCTTTATCATGTAACCACCACGTAGTACAGTCTTCCCAAGGTGATGGACCGGTTAAGTCGGCTATCGTCATCCTCGACAAATCAATTAGGATCATCGTGGACCCGAATTTAATTACAAATAATATTGCATCAGCTATCCTGAAAACGGAGCAAATGAGCATTTGCGTTGCTAGTATATACTTCGAGGGAGACCAACCATTACACGATTACCTGCTGAAACTTAAAGAGGTAGCAGCCAACAAGGAAACCACTAACCTTATCATAGGCGGAGATGTTAACGCGTACAGCGCCTGGTGGGGCTGCATAGTGGAGGACTCTAGGGGAGGTGAAATCATAGACTTTGTATCAGAAAATCAACTGAATATCCTTAATAAAGGATCTACTCCCACTTTCTACACGCATCGAGCTGGGAAACTCTACAGTAGCATTGTGGACGTCACTTTTGGATCAAACAGCATCCTAGATAAAGTAAAGGGCTGGGAAGTCATCACAAGTGATCAGGGCCTATCGGACCACCGAAGGATCTGTTTTCGGATCGAACTAGAGAGAGCAAAACAAATGACACAAATCAACTCCACAAAAAAATATAACACCAAGAAAGCGAACTGGGAAGCGTTCAACGAGGAGTTAATCACTGAACTAAGAGCCAATAACATTACACAGGACGAGTTAAATGTGGTTGTCACAAGAGAACGTCTCGAGGAACTAGCCAAGGACTTTATAAACGCCATAACGACAGCCTGTGAGAAAGCAATCCCCAAAATCTCCAGGGTCAAAGGACACGCACAGTCGGACTGGTGGACCCCAGAACTTGACGTACTAAAGAAAAGGGTAAAAACCCTAAGGAGACGCATTGCGGAGGCTAACCCATCCCGCAAAGAGATAGTCTACAGGGAATACGCCAATGCCAAAGAAGAATATAAGAAGAGCATTGAAGACACAATTACGAGCAGCTGGACTAATTTCTGTTCAAGCCAGAAAAAAGAGGATATGTGGAAGACCTCTTATAGGGTCATCAAAAAATGTTTCACCACCAGTGGGAACGAGGAGAGACTTCTGAAATCCCCGATGGATGGATCCACACTCACACCAAGAGACTCGGCAAATTTATTAGCCTCGGTATTTTATCCACAGGACGACCCACAATCGGATAACGGCACCCAGTCCAGAATAAGAGACGAAGTAAATTCACTTCGAAGAGCCTTCCACGATCGCACAACGGAATTTCTAGAATTTACCAAAGAAGAAGTGGACGATATACTAAAAGACATGGACCCAAAGAAAGCTCCCGGAGAGGATGGCCTCTCTTCAGACATAGTTTTCCGAGTGCACAGGAATAGCCCGATCCTCCTGAGACTCCTAAATAAATGCCTCGAGCTCTCTTATTTCCCAAAAATATGGAAACAAGCCTGGATCAGGATCATCCCTAAACCAAACCGGAGCGACTATTCTACTCCCAAGGCATACAGACCCATCGGCCTCCTCTCAGTCACGGGCAAGGTGCTCGAGAAGCTGGTTGTAAAAAGAGTCTCATGGCAGTTGCAAAGCAAAGGAAACTTAAACCAAAAACAATACGGATTCATGCCGCAGCGTAGTACCGAGGACGCATTGTACGATACCATCACGTATATTCAAAACGGCCTGAAGCAAAAGAAGCTAAAAAGCGGTTAAAAACTTTAACCGCCGTTTAACTTAGTATCACTGAAATGAAATACCTTGCTAAAACTTAACTAAAAGGCGACTAAACAACAATACCTTACTACAAAGCGGTTAAAATCACATAACCGCCTTTTAGTTCTGTATTCGTACCTCGTTTATATTTAAATCCTTGGGTTAAAAGTCTGATTAGCCGGTATGCAAAGTAAACTACACATTTTCTTTTATTTTTTCCATATCTAAACAGCGGTTATCCTACAATACATGACTAAAAGGCGGCTAACTATACCTACCTCCCTCGTTCCTCGCCCCCGCTAGATTCCGAAATTTACCGACCGAATTGACAATACGCAGTTAGCTCTCGGCGTGTGACGACAAGTGGCGTTGCGTTCGCGCTAAATTTCGTCATGGCGGAAAGGCGCGCTACGTGAGTATATTATTATTTTCGATAGACCACATAGTGTAGATTGTCTTAAACTCCCGCGATATATACTCATATTAAATACAATACTCGGGATTTAGACCGAGTATTGTGTTTAATATCAGATAGTGTAGAGGTCAGTTACCTTTACTAAAAAGCTAGTGAGGTCCCGGGTTCGAATCCCGGTAGGAGCAGGCATTTGTACGATGAATACTAAAATGTTTGTAACCAAGTCATGGATGTTTCCTTTGTATTTATTTATCCATATGTACGTATACATATGTGTATCCGATGTTGCCTATGGTACCCATTAGTACCTACAAGTATTGCTTAGTTTGGTTTTTTTATTGTGATATTATTCCACGTTATTTATTTAAAAGTGCTTATGATTATTTAATTTCACTTATTTTATTAAGTATATTACATTACTAGTTTAATTTTTATATTACAGATATACTTCAGCTAGCTCTCGAAGGGCAAAAACCTTACTAAACATGATTCTTTGTGATCCCGAATCCCATAAGCAGCCCTATACCAGCGATCCAGACCCAAAGGAAAAACAAGTACTTTCCCGAGTTTCAGACGTGCAGAATATGACCCCAAAATTGAAAGCTGATACAGGGAACGAGAAAACTGATTATATAAATAATATATATTCTCGAGAATATTCAATGACGTCTTCAGTATTTGACCAAATGTGTGAAACACAGACTACACAAAATTCACATCACCTCGACAATTTAGACTTAACAGAATTAAATAATTTGTACTCGATGAATAATTATCTCATAACAAAAGAAGCGGAATCGATTGAACCTAATGAACCTATTGCAATGACAATGATTGATCTCACTAGCAATGAAAGCTTTTTGGAGTCGCCACAATGTGAACTTCTTATACCGGATGCCAGCAATACAGTGCCGCAAGAGATTTCTTGTAATGAAGATCTTATTTCCTACGATTTTGACTCTGATGATTCAGTCCTTGATCAAAATTATCTGCCATCCGACTCATCGTCATCATCCGAAGAGGATAATATACCTAGTGATGCTCCATCAACTTCCAAGAAATCGAGGAAATTATTGACTAAAAAAAGACCTTTACAAGCACCTGTAACTGAGAGGCAATCTGAAGCTGTTCCTGACACTGATCGATGCATCATAAAAATAGTACAGACAGTAAATAAACGTAGGACTACTTTGGATACGTTAGAGTCACTTAAGAATTCTAATAAAGAAGAGCATATTGTAGCCCGTAAAAGAAAAAATACTTGGAATGGAGTCCTCGAAGATGTAAATCTTAAAATCTACACAACTGAACCTGAAGAAGTTTTAGCGGAAAGACCACGAAAGAGACAGAAATTTACCACAAGTTTGGCGGAGAGGAAACAGATTGAAATTAACAGAAAAAGGGAGCAGTACAAAGTTAAGCAAAGCTGTAGTAATTGTCTGAAGAACTGTTCAACCAATTTTGATGAAAGGTGCCGAGAAGCAATAAATAATAAATATTGGGAGTTAACTTGGGAAGAAAGGCGAAATTTTATACGCAACCATGTCTCAGTTGCTATTCCTAAGAAGAAAATAACGACCGACCCAAAGAGGGACGCAAGAAAAACATACACTTTGAAAAAATCCGACGGAGTCGCCGTTCCAGTATGTAAAGCATTTTTTCTAACTACCCTGGGTTTTAAAAAATCTAATGACAAAGTTTTGTATTCTTCATTGAATCATGAAAGTACTCGTGACAATCGCGGAAAACATCAGAAAACACCAGCGAGTAATCGGAATTTGCTAACAGAACATGTAGAGTCTTTCCATCCTACTGAACCTCATTACAGGCGGGAGCATGCTCCTTTGAGAAAATATATTCCCAGCGATGTCACAATTTACTTTCATGCATGACGATTTTTGTAAAAAATATCCAAATGAAAAAGTTTCCTACGAGGTATATCGATCACACTTAAAGAAAATGAACATATCTTTCACAAGGCTTGGACATGAGGAGTGTGAATTATGCGAAGAGTACGCTTTGCATAAAAAACAGACTTCACATGACATAAAAAAAGTTTTTATTCCAGACTGTCAAATATGTACTAAGTACGCCCATCACAACGAGAAATATACGAAAGCTAGGCAGCTGTATGATTTACATAAAAAAGAAAAACAAACTTCATCCGAGATATTTTATAGCACTGATTTAGAAAAAGTAATAATGCTACCCCGACTAGATACATTTAAAGCTGTTGTTTTCTGTAATAGACTAACTACATATAATCAAACGTTTGCACCTCTGGGCAAAATAACAACCGAATTTAAACCACTGACAGTACTTTGGCATGACGGTATAGCTGGTAGGAAACAGGAGGATATTATGAGCGCGTTTTACTGTTTTCTCTTACGCCATCGAGATGTGCAGACTCTACACATTTGGCTAGATAATTGCAGTGCGCAGAATAAAAACTGGCTGCTTTATTCGTTCCTAGTTCACATGGTAAACAGTGAATTAATTGCTGCGGAGAACATTATCCTGTACTATTTTGAGCCTGGTCACACTTTTATGAGTAGTGATCAGGTTCATCACCAGGTGGAGCTGGCGATGAAAAAAAAACGAAAAATTTACGACTTCGCAGACTTTGAGGAAACTGTAGGTACCATAAATAATGGCAAGGTTATAGTGCACTCTATGACACCGCAAAGTTTTTTTAATTTGCCAAATTACATATCCGAACGACGAATTAATAATTCAAATCCAAGAGCGTATATGAAGAATATATCACAGGTATGTTTCCAACGAAAAAGTCATGATCTCATGTACAAAAACAATTTCGATGAGGACTATATAGTACTACGATTCATGAATGATAAGTACCTCAAAAATCCCAATTTATTGAAAATTTCTTTCCGTACAAACCCCAAGGGTGTACAACAAGACCGAAAAACGGATATTATTAAAAAACTATCAACGATCATCCCCACGCATAAAATGCCTTTTTGGAAGAATTTACCAATACTCAATGACTGTGATAATAATATTAATTAAAATTATAAGACTTATTGCGAAACTCGGAAGACTGATTTCCTATTTTAAGATTGATGTAACTAATTGGAGTTAAAATATATCTGGGTCACACCTATGTGACATTGATTTTGTAACATCAAACAAAATATTGATTAAGTTTTGTAATGCCATTTTTTCAGTTAACGTTTTTAAATTTTTTTTTACCAACTTTTAATTTTATTTTTTGTTGATTCCTGTTATTATATTTTAGTAATTATGAGACACTATAAAATAATAATTTTATAGCCAACACAAAGTGTTGATTTTATTAACAGTTTTTATTTTTGGATAGAATTAGTAGAATAGTTAGTTTTCTTTCTTGTGTTTCGAAAAAAATATACTCTTAAAAAAAAATCGAAAAGAAATGAGATGATACAAGGAGTCTTCCGTTTCTATGGTCTAGCAGAATTTTGTTTTATTTTTCGCGAAATATCATTAAATTTAATTAATGTAATGTTTAATATTCAAACAGACTAAAGTCCTAAAAACTAGGTACAACTAGCTAGACCATATACTAAATGGAGAACTTTTAAATCATTGTATCTACTTTTCCTATTGTTTCGTTTGGAGCAGAGTGCCATTTTTGTTAAACTTATCCTAATTAAGTACAAATGATAGCAGGTAAGCTAAGTGATTATAATAAAGTTATAACTTATTGCAATTGTTGATTTTACCATAAAATAAACAAAAAATTCAAACTAAAATGTTTGTTTGATTTTGCATTTAAAGACAAATTTGCGGGATTCTTATAAAACTAATGGGACTCATACCAAACTAATAAGCAGTAATTCCTAAAGGTTTACAATTTAGCCGCTTTTAAGTTATGTTTTGGAATATTGAAAATTGAGCAAGAAACGGTGAATTTGTTGAAAAGGCGGTAGCTGCTTTTTAGTCTTGGAATCGACCAAGAAATAAACTTAAAAGTCTAAATATTAAAGTCACTAAAACGAAAAACTGCTTTATAGTTGTGTATTTGTAATTAACTTCCTACGTCACAACAAAGCCCAGTTTGTTAATAAAAAAATCATGACTATAAAGCAGTTAAGCGCCCATAACCACCTTTTTGTATTGTACTGAGAAGAAAATTTCAATTTTTTTACGCAACTACAAAGGAAAATTATGAATTTAGTGATACTAAATATGAATTAATTACAAATGTAACTTGTTCATACAAAAATACCAAAAAATGCGTTTTTTTTGGTATATGACAACACTACTAAAGATTTATAGATATCGACTCGCATTAATTTAAAAATTTTGCGCGCTTTTTTCCTCCTAACTCAAAACTTGATTTTGTCACTTAGCTGCCTTTTAGCTTGAGCACGGCAGTGGTATTGTCAAACAACTTCAGGAACTGGAAGTGGATGGGTCATCCTTGGGTATTCTCTGCAGCTATCTGGAAGACAGAGAGATAAAATTAAATTACATGGGTGAGCAGATAGTCAAGGAAACAGCCAGAGGTTGTATACAGGGATCCATCGGTGGCCCTCTTCTTTGGAACATACAGTTAAATCCATTACTCAATCTTGCGGAGGAAAGTGATTTGCATATCCAAGCGTTTGCCGATGACATTCTAATTTTAGCCAAGGCTGGATCTGCACAAACTCTGGAAAATGAAGTAAACAGAGCACTCAACATAGTTTCAGAGTGGGGTAAAGATAGCAAGCTCAAATTTGCACCACAAAAAACGCAGGCTATGCTAATTACCAAGAAACTCAAATACGAAGTACCCAGGCTGGTTATGCAAAATGTCACGCTGGGACTTTCCGAGCAAATAAAACTCCTGGGACTCATAATAGATAAAAACCTCAACTTTAAGAAGCACATTGAGAACGTCACAATAAAAGCTTTAAACCTCTTCAAAGCGGTCTCCAGGATGGCTCGAGCAAGCTGGGGCCTAAACTCCAATATAATTGAGACCATCTACAGAACAGTCGTAGAACCCACGGTTCTGTACGCTGCGGGCGCCTGGGGGCAGGTGGCAGACAAGGTATATGCAAAACAGAGATTGGATCGCCTAACAAGAGCTTTTGCTATACGCATTTCAAAAGCGCATCGTACAACCTCGTTGACCTCGGCCACCTTGCTTGCAGGAACCATCCCCTTGGATCTGCGACTTTCGGAGCAGCACAGACTCTACGAAGTTAAAAGAGGAAAGACTCTCCCAGAACTCCCAGACCGTACTCTCCAACAGAGAAAACACCCAGCTCGACTTCCGCACCCTGCCCACCGGAAAAGAATGACTTTCCAGTTTATCACATCAGATAAAGATCTCGAGGAAATCACCCCAGGCGAAGAAGACTACTACACCGACGGGAGTAAAATTGAGGGAAAAGTTGGAGCCGCAATCTCAATATGGAGCGACGGCAGGGAAGTATTCTCGTCGGGTTTCAGACTGGAAAGCTACTGCTCGGTTTTTCAGGCAGAAATGATAGCGGTCTTCCGTGCAACAGAAATTGCAAAAAAAAGGAAAAAAAGTTTCAATCTCTTCTGCGACTCAAGGTCAACTTTGGAAGCAATCAGCAACCCAGCCTCCTTAAATCCCATCGCGGTGGAGATAAGAGAAGGGATAGCTGACCTCAGTACATTGGGTATCGAAGTAAAGTTCTTCTGGATTAAGGCCCATGCCGGTCTGGCCGGAAATGAGAGAGTGGACGAATTGGCAAAGAAAGCAGCCCTCAAAAATAAAGGAAAATCGGTCTATGACAAGTTTCCCCTGTCTTTCGCGAAGCACTCCATTAGGCAAAGTACAATCGACTTATGGCAAGAAAGATACTCGGAATCACAAACCGGCGCGGTTACGAAGATCTTCTTCAAGGACGTTCGAAGAGCCAAGCAACGCAAATGCTCAGATTTTCACGGGACACGGGGGTCTTAAACAGTACCTATTTAGATTTAAGTTGGCGGATTCCCCCTTCTGCATATGCGATAACGAAACCGATGAAACAATCGTACATGTACTCACTGAATGTCCGAGATTCGGTCAATACAGATTTAATTGTGAGCAGTGGCTGGAGTCCGCCATAACCTCAAACACATTAGCAACCCTGGTGGAGGATGACGATACCCGGGCCAAATTTTTAGAATACGCAAACAAGATATTGAGTAGAGTCCTAAAGGCGAACGGGTCTAAAATATTTTAGTTAGATACTAATAGCGAGCGGCATAAATACTAACAACGCAGTGGCAAAAATTTTGCTCTGGGAGTTTTGTGTAAGGTGCACCAGGCACCATTATATGGTGAATATTATAAACCTATTAATTGGGCGCACCTGGGGACGGGTCGGAGAGAGCGGAATCGAAGCCCAGTTACAAAGGGTTGGCTCATCTCCACTCCAAACCACCCCCTTTCCTGTCCCCCCTCCTCCTCCTCCTCCTCCCCCAGCCACAAGTAAAAATTTCTCCCACCACCCTAATTCTCCCTTTCTCCCGCCCCTCCCCACTCATATGCCCAGCCCTACCACATCGGCGGCAGGTGAACCTTCTAAATCCCCTGGCACACAACCTCCACCTCCACCTCCGCCCTCCCCACCCTCTCCACCCTCTCCTCTCATCGGCCTAGAGGATCTGGATCTCGACCTCCGCCCTTTCACGTCCACCCTCTCATTTGGATCGCCTCTCCCCCTCCCCAATTTTGAACCTATATCCCCCCAAATTGAGCCTATAATCCCAGTCCCAATCCCTTTATCCCTACCTATAAACAGAGCTTCCCCACCCCTCTTCCCTATGCTCTCGCCACTCTCCCAGTCTCCCACCAGCCAATCTTCTCCGGCAATAAGTTTGTCTCCACCACTCCCTCCTATCCTCTTCCCCCTGCAGCCCTCCCCATCCCCTTCTCTTACCACCACACCCCCTCCAACCTCATCCCAAAAGACACAACCTGTTCCCACTCCTACCCTCAATATAGAGGAGGCTGCAGACAGCAACAGCGCGTCAGATACCACGGATACATCAGAGCCGGAAATTTATGCTGGGGGCGACTCGGAATCCTCATGGGCGCCCCCCAAGGACTCCCGTTCCAGGCGAGGCAGGAGGTCGTCGAGTGAAGCGGACGCGGGCACAAGCGCTGCCAATGAGCTCTCTAACCCCCCTAGCCCCCAAGTTGCTAGAGGAAGACCCAGAGGAGTGGGTGGCAGTAAGCCACCACTGGCGCACCAGTGTGCCTTCTGTGGCTACTTCAGCAGAAGTAGGCACATGTTAAGGCACTTACGGTGTAGGCATGGCCATGGCTTTGGGGCGGAAGCGGATCAGGTTTTCAGCGTGTACGGTATTATCAAAACCAGAAAGCGTTTCCGCTTCTGCCCCAAAGAGCGCCGCGGATATTTTTGAGGGCGGCTGACAATGTGAACCAGGAGTGGATCTCGGGAAATTAAATTAAAAACTATACATATGTACATACTGTTTATTATTGTATACAGCTTGTATACAAACTTTAAGTCTTAGTATTACAATTTATGGATGTAGAATAAGGTGGCGGGTAACTCTAAGGGTATAATAAGTGTATATAGGGGTATATAGATATGGATACATACTATACATATCTATATACTATTAAAATTGTATAAAGTTTAAGTTTGTTTAAAGTTAAGTATAAATTGTTTGTAGAAAGCCTAAGGTGGTGGGTAACTGTAAGGAAAAAAAAAAAAAAAAAAAAAAAAAAACTAGAATAATTATTGTATAAAGTCAAGAGAAACTAAATTAGATAAAAAGTTTGTAAGCATATATATAGTATAGTAAGATAACTAAATTTGTATAAGGACAGCTTTAAGACAACAGTATGGTTGCAAAGCGAAGGATAGTATGTAATAAAAGTAAAAATTAATATATGTTAATAAATAAATAGTTCAATCTCACAAAGAAATAAACTAGAATAATTATTGTATAAAGTCAAGAGGAACTAAATTAGATACAAAGTTTGTAAGCATGTATATAGTATAGTAAGTTAACTAAATTTGTATAAGGACAGCTTTTAGATAACAGTATGGTTGTAAAGCGAAGGATAGCATGTAATAAAAGTAAAAATTAATATATGTTAATAAATAAACTAGATTTAATCTTACAAAGAAATAAACACTGAAAAATAAATATCAGTGATATCATATAGTAGGCATAGGGCGTGCAACTAGGTTTTTTAGTCGGTAAAAGTCCGGCACTGCCTGGGCCTCCCTTCCCAGGCGTCCATGAGGATTTTTCCTAGTTGCACGCCCTACGTAGGAAAAAAAAAAAAAAAAAAAAAAAAAACCTAACCTAACCTAACCTTTTTTTTTTTTTTTTTTTTTCCGCTGGGGAAATGCCTTTACGCATACCACCCGCCCAAAGAAAGGGGAGGCAGGTGGTTATGTGGGACTCGCCGGCCAGAGTGGCCGGAATACCCACTAAAACCCCAGCGATTCTCCTCCGCGCTGACTGCGCGAGGGCTGCGGGATCGCGTTGTCGCATTCTACCGCAGCCCTCTCAGCGGGCCCGTTACTTGGGCCCTCCTCCGAGTGAGCGCCCCGGGAGAATTACGGGGCGCTCAAACTCCGTGGACTTCTGTTGGGCGTTGGGGCCCCCCGACCCCGACGCCCGGTCCACTAGGGTGGAGCGTTTAGGTGCGCGTAGCGCCTCCGTGCACGCCCCACCCTCCTCCGGCGGAGAGGAGCCGCAAGGGGATCGTCCTCGCGCTCTCTCTCCGCGGCCTCCTTCCGCGACAGTACGGCGTCGCAGAAGGAGGCCATTGCCTCCCAGCACCTCTCGCTGTCGAGCATCCTCCCAACGATGGTCGACAGCGAGAGGTCCCCCCCCACGACGGCGGCCAGGGCGCATCGTTCGCTCGCCCAGGCCGCGCACTCCTCCACGGTGTGGCGCACAGTGTCCACCCGTGCGCCACACTCATGGCAGGCCGGAGATTCTTCCCGGCCCGCCACGCGGTGCAGGTACTCGCCGAAGACTCCGTGTCCGGTGAGCACCTGCACCAGGTGGAAGGACAAGGGTCCCCACAGCCGGGCAACCCAGCGATCCAGGTGGGGCAATATTGCCCCAACGGTCGCCGAGCCAGCCGTGGCGGACCCTAGCTCGTCCCTCCACCGCGGGAGGATGGCGGCTTTCGCCGCCTCCCGCAAGCCCTCCACCTCCCTGAAACTGGGGAACTCCCCCCTCCCACGCAGGGCGGCACGGTATTCGTACACCTCCGCAAGTACCTCAGCTTGCAGCGACCACGGGGGGTCGCATGCAAGGAGGGTCGCGGCCGCGTACGAAACCGTGCGATACGCCCTGCATGCCCTCGAGGCTATGACCCTCTGCGATCTCCGCAGGAGGGCCATATTTTTTGCCCCGAGGGCGTCGATCCAGACCGGGGCCCCATACAGGGCCATACTGCGGATTATTCCGCAGTACAGCCTTCTGCACGGGGATGCCGGTCCACCGACATTGGGAAGGAGCCTCCCCAGTGCCCCCGCTGCCCCCAGGAGCTTCGGAGCCTGTTTGGCGAAGTGCGCCCCGAAGCTCCACCTCCCGTCGAGGTAGAGGCCGAGATATTTCATGTCGGCCCCTACCGCGACCCCCACCCCGGACAGGGTGATCCGCGCTCCCCTCGGAGGACCCCTGCGTGGGCCGTGGAAGAGGACGGCCTCCGTCTTTTCGACCGAGACCGTCAGGCCCAGCAGGCGGATTCTGTCCGCCACCAGCGTCGCCACGACCTGGCCTAGCCGCACCGCGTCCTGAAACGTCCTTCCCCGGGCTGTGACGAGAGTGTCATCCGCATAGCAGATGACACTCGTCCCGGGGAGGAGAGGGCAGCGCAGCAGCCAGTCGAAGCCGACGTTCCACAGGACGGGCCCCAACACGGAGCCCTGCGGGACGCCGCTTCCCACGCGACGCTGGTGTAGTCCTCCGTCTCCGCCCTCCCAGCGGATCACCCTGTCCCGGAGGTAGTCCTCCAACAGCCGCCGGAGATAGGTAGGCACCCCGTGATACCGGAGTGCCTCCTTGATCGTCTCGAACGGCAGGCTGTTGAAGGCGTTCTTGACGTCTAAAGAGATCGCCAGGACTACCTCCCCCCGCTCGACGGCCTCTGCGGACCGAGCCTTCAGGGCCTTCAGGGCGTCTATCGTAGAACGATGCGCCCTGAATCCGTACTGGGCCTCCGAAAGGCCCGGTCCCCGCTCGTCGAGGTGCCGGACAAGTCTGTGGGCAAGAATCTTCTCGAAGACCTTGCCCACTTCGTCCAGCAGCACGATGGGCCGGTACGCCCCCGGCGTGCCTGGTGGCCGGCCCTCTTTGGGAATGAGGGCCAGCCGGCCCTCCTTCCACGGCCGAGGGAAATGCCCGACGCGGAGGCATGCGTCGAACATTCCCCTCAGCCGCTCCTCCAGTTCGCCGGCGGCGATCAGGAGCACCCTACCGGGTACTCCGTCCGGCCCAGGGGCAGTTTTTCGCCCCTTGAGCCGGTCTAGGGCGAGGCCCAGCTCGCCATTGGTTACAGGGGGGGCCACATCCCCCTGGTCCTCGTTCGATGGAGGGGCCATGGGCGGTGGAGTGTGCCCGGTACCAGCCGGGAACAACGCCGCCACTATCCCCTCCACCACCGCCGGCTCTAGGGTCTCCAGGGGGGGAGGGCCCAGGAGGCGCAATTTCTTGCGCGCAGTCCTATAGGGCCGCCCCCACGGATCCCTGTCCAGCGATTGGAGGAGCTCCTCCCGAGAGAGGGCCTTTGCCCTAGAGATGGCCAGCTGGAGCGCCTTCTTCTTCTCCCTGTAGGCGCTCTCCAGCTGGTCCTCCTCTTCGTCCGCGGGGCCGTTTGTGCGCCGGCGGCGGCGGCGGTAGCGGGCGTAGGCCCTTCGCGCCATGTTGGCCTCTATTCGCAGGGCGGCGATTTCCCCCGTCCACCAGTATACCTGATGACGGGGGGGATGCCGTTTGGCTCTCGGCATCGCCGCGTCACACACCGCCGTCAGGGAGGTGCGGACTTGGTGGGCCAGGGCGTCGACCTCTTCGGGCCCTTCGGCCGCGTCTATGGGCCCGGGCGACTGCCACCGCTCGACGATGGCAGCGCACTTGGCCAACTCCCGGTCCATTTTGGAGAGGACCCAGCGTGGAAACTTGCTGGGCCCTCTGGGCGGGAGTAGCGGCCCAAAGGTGGAGACCCTCCACCTAATATAGCGGTGGTCAGAGAGGGTCTCCACCTCCTCCTCCACCCTCCATTCCACTACTCTGCGCGCGACGGAGGGGGTGGCGAACGAAACGTCCACCACCGACCCCCCCGTCCGTCGCACGCAGGTGTGGGCTGTCCCCCTGTTGAGGAGGGACAGTCCGGCCAGGGTCGCCCAAACCTGGACGGCCCTTCCGCGTCCGTCACTCGCCGGGTTGCCCCAGGCGCGCGACTTGGCGTTGAGGTCCCCGACCACCAACACCGGACGCGGAGCGAGGCGGCCCAGTGCCGCCCCGACGGAGTCCAAGAATACCTCGAACTCCGCCAGGGTCCTGTTGGGGGAGAAATATACCCCCACCAGCACCAGGTCCCCCCACTCAGCCACCACCATTCCCCGCCCCCTTTCGAGGGCTTTGGGGGTTGGGCCGCCGCCGAGCCCCGCCACCACCGCTACCGAGCCGTCCCTGTCCCCAACCCAATTAGGTTGGTCGGGGACAAAGTATGGCTCGCAAGCGACCGCCAGATTTACCTGCCACTGCGCCATGGACTGCAGGAACAGATCCTGGGCTCCGGCGCAGTGGTTGAGGTTCCCCTGGAGGAAGCTGCTCTGTCGGACCTGGGGCATTAGTCCGACATTACTTCCTCCTGCCCACTCTGGCGGGGCTCCCTCTGGCTAGCGGCGGCGGGGTTGGGTCGGGACCTCGTCTTGCCTTTCGTCGACGGCGGCAGGCAGCTTCGCCCCCCCATGTGGTGAGCGTGGGGCTTGCCTGCATCAGAGCAGACCGCGCAGCGGACCACCCCGGTGCAGGCGGTCGCTTGGTGCCCCTCCTGACCGCACCGGAAGCACAGGTTGTCCCGGTTTTTCGGCGAGGGGCACATGGCCCTGGCGTGCCCGATCCCCATACACCGGAAGCAGCGCAGGGGACGGTCACTCAGGACCTCGATCCTGGCCGAGCTCCATCCGACCAGGATCTTCTCAGCCCTTCTTAGGGCCGTCGCTACTGCCAGGGGGCACATTATTAGGCACGCCCCCTGGCCAGCCCCCCTTTTACGTATGGGGAGGACCTTGACAGCGTCCTCCCCACACTTAGCCACCCTGCAGATAGCGGCAGCCACCTTTTCCTGGGTGGCCGCCTCGTTGAGGCCTGTGAGTTGGACGTCGACCGTCCTCACAGGCCTCGCCACCGTAGCCAGGCCATCCAGCTCAGTGCGGAGAGCTTCCGCCAGCTTATTGGCCTTCTCCTCACGGCCCTCCCCCGATATTTGGAGGAGTGTGGCCCCGGTGGCCGTCGAGCGGAACTTGATGCCGCTGATTTCCAGCGACGCCAAGTCCACTCGGGCCTCTGCGGTCGTGAGGAGAGAGGCATACGTGACACCTCTCTTTTCCGCCTCCGGATCTATGGCGACCGTGACCGCCGCTGTCTTGGCGGGGGCCAGCCTCACCGGCTTGCGGGCCCCGGGTGCTCCATTATTCGGGCCTTTATTGGCCGCCGGCGTGTTCCGAGTGGCAGCGGGAGGGGCGGCGGCTCTCCTGGCCTTTGCCGCCGCCTTCCGCGACACCACTCTGCTCCACTGCTCCGCTGCAGGCGCCAAGACCGGATCGGGGGTGGGGGCCGAAGAGGGTCCCGCGACCTGCACGTCAGCCCTTCTGGGCACTGGCAAAGGCGGGAAAGCCTCCTTCCCCCCGCCCACCTTCCCCGAGGCTTTGGGGGCCCGCGTGGCTTTGGGGCCCGGAGTGGGCTTGGCCGCCGATTTCCCATTCCCCGACTGTCTAGGAGTCTGGGAGGGCGGCTGCCCCTCCGCCGCTTTCTTCGTGGGGGCCGCCACAGGGCGGGACTGTTCCGCCTGTTTTCCCACCTTCGCGGGGGCCAGAGGGAGTGCCTGGCCCTCTGCAGCCCTCCGTCTGTCCGCCGCCAACGGGGGGCGACATATAGGAGCCTCGGGGAGACGCTCCTCCAGCACGGCAAGGCGGGCCCCCATCATGGTGCCCACGGTGTTGAGCATTCTGGCCTCGAATGCCTCGAGGTCGAAGCCCGGCTGAGCCACCGCCTGCACCGCTTGGGAAGGAGCCGCGAGCTCCCTCTGGAGCTGCTCCCTCTGAAGTTCCTCCTTCAGCTCCCTCTTCATTTGAGCCTTCATCGAGTCGAACTCCCGTCGGTGGGCCTTTACCTCGGCCTTGAGGCAGTCCACCTCTCTTCTCAGCCGGCAGTTGTCGACGCGGAGGCGGCGTTGCTCCTCCTCCTCCGTCCTGCCTGCCTTCTCCGAGAAAGCGTCCACAATCTTTAGGAAGGCGTCGGCCGCCTCCTTCAGCTTCTTTACGTATGGCCCCTGTAGGTGGCCAGATTTTCTTGCCACCTCCAAGACCATCGCCGCCTGAGTCCCAGCCATCGCCCTCAGCTCCTCCGGGTCCAGGTCGGATGGGTCCGGTTTTGACGACTCGTCCTCCGACGTGGACACCGAGGCCCCCTTGGGGTCCACTTTCTTGAAGGCGCGGGACCGGAGGTACTTTTCGAACGCCACCTCGTTCTCCTCGTCCTTCTGGCGGCGGAGCTCCTCCTTGGCGAGGGTAAGGTCGGACCTGGTATCCAGGCGGGCGACCTTCCCTACTCCGCGGGCCCCCCGGCGCGCGGTTGGCCCAGCCGGCTTCCAGAGCGCGATCTGCCGCTCCTCCTGCTGCTCCACCTCCGTGTCAGAGCCAAGGTTCGAACCCTGCTCCTCCTCCTCCACGCGTCTCTTTTCTGACATCCGACTTACGTCGGAGTCAGAGTCCATGTGAATAGCCAGGGTCGTTGTTTGGCCCTGAGAAGGGCCGTTTTTACGCAGGCCGGAGCCTGCGGAGCGAGTTTTGCCCCCCCCAGAATACGAGAGGCAGGACGCCGCCGAGGCGACGCCGAGGGATTCTCCGGCCTCAGAGAGACCGGTACCCTCCTGGGGTAATTTCTGTTTAAACCCACTCATTTTGTGCTGTTTTTCCTCGGCACCGAGCTCTCTTTTATTTGAAAGGGGGTGAGTTCCCCCTTTGGATTTTTTATAGAGGTTGTCTCCTCGCGGCCCCCGAAGCGGCCCTCGTCCCCGACACCTACGGGTCGGGATTACGAGTGGACCGGCGGCCCAGTAATAATACTGGACACACCGCCCCCACCGACAGCATCCCTCGCGAGACGCCGTCAGTGTTCCCTCCAAGCAGGCCCGTTAGGGCTTCGCCGAGGTTGTGCCGCTCTTAGTCTGGCCCCTCCCCTCAGGACTTTTCGGTATGGGTAACCCTATCCGGCAAAGTACAACTGAGGATCATAAGGGCACGCAAGCCCCCCCACCACGGCAAGGTGGCAGCACAGTCGGGGGGGAACCTAACCTAACCTAACCTAACCTAACCTAACCTAACCAGTCGTGCTCTGGCTGTGGTCGAGATCGGCTGTACCGCGCCATTGCTCCGCGAAATCAAGCGCCCTTTTTCGGAGCCTTTTTTCCGCGCCCTTTTCCGCGCCGCGCGCCTTATTTTTGCGCCCTTAAAAGCGCGCCCTCGCGCCTTTTTCCGCGCCCTCGCGCCTTTTTCCGCGCCGCGCGCCTTTGTTCCGCGCCCTTTTCCGCGCCGCGCGCCTTATTTTTGCGCCCTTAAAAGCGCGCCCTCGCGCCTTTTTCCGCGCCGCGCGCCTTTGTTCCGCGCCCTTTTCCGCGCCGCGCGCCTTATTTTTGCGCCCTTAAAGCGCGCCCACGCGCCGTTTTCCGCGCCGCGCGCCTTTGTTCCGCGCCCTTTTCCGCGCCGCGCGCCCTACGTTTGCGCCCTCAAAGCGCGTCCGCGCGCCTTTTTCCGCGCCGCGCGCCTTACTTTTGCGCCCTTGCCGTGCGCCTTTTATTTGCGCCATTTATCTGCGCCGCGCCGCGATCGCGACTAACACTTGCGCCTTTTTCTGCGCCATTGGAGGCGCACACGCGCCCTAAATCCGCGCCAGTCGCGCCATTCGGCGCCACTTTTGTGCGGATTCTAAGGGGCCAGTCCCACGACGCCAGTTTCACGAGACCATCTACAGGATTACGGACCAGAGAACCCTAAGCCTCCACTGAGAATTGCAAGCCATTGAAGACAGTACGAGACCAGCAAAGCGACGAGTAAAGGTCAGCCTCTCATTGCCTCACCTTGCAAGTCACTGCTGGCGCCGCGTGCCACTTCACCAGCCCAGCGCCACTACTGCGCCGCGCGCCACCGCTAACCTGAGGATCACGACCTGCGCCAAACGTCACAACTAACTGACAATCTATATAAGATAAGTAGATAAGAGACAATAATTATATAATATAGATTAATATATACCTCGACATAGAGTCAGCGACTCCATTTTAGTTGTAATTGTGACATTTATATATGTACTGTCACATATAATACACTGTTTTAGGAATATTTTTAAGCACTATTAGTAAGCGCCACTGTTAAGTGGAAATTAATTGGCGCATTTCTACGCCGTGTTTTTCAGCGCCTTTTTGCTGCGCCTTTTTGAGGCGCCACCTATTGAGCTCCAATATAGGCGCCATTTTCTAGCGCCAATTAATTGGCGCCGTTTTGCTGCGCCATTTTTCCGCGCCCTTTTCTGCGCCTTTTTGCCGCGCCATTTGCCGCGCCCTTTTTCTGCGCCTTTTTTCTGCGCCTTTTTTCTGCGCCCTTTTTCCGCGCCTTTTTTTAGCGCCCTTTGTCTGCGCCGCATTCAACTTTAAAGCGCTGTAACTCCGGAACCAAAGGGCGTAGAGGGACGCGGTTTTCGGCATCGGTACGGGCTTGAGAAGGGCTACCAAACTGTGGCAAATTTTTGACTCTACGTAGAGTCGAAATCTTAACTTAGGCTTATTTAATTATAGGACATTAGAGGCCTCCTTACAAACGGAAAAACCTCCTATCGACTGCCAAATTGACCTTATAAACTCTACATAGAGTCAAAATCTGTAAAACCGTAGTTTAGCTGTATATTATTAGTAAATAAGGACCTACTGCGAGAGCTTACTCGCAGATACCTAATTCGACTCTACATAGAGTCGTTAATAAAAAATTGACAGAGTCTGTGACTCTTAATTACAAGCACATTCTGCGCTCCCTCTTTGTGCTTAACTTTGTAGTACTTTGTGCACGTTATATAGTGTTAGCTCTTCACTGTACTTACTTACCCCTTTACAAAATTCAACACCTGCTCGTTACACAGGTGGCTATTGAGGCATACTCTGTAAAAACTATCCTTCAAAATGATTGGCATAAGAACCCCGATCAAAAAACAAGCAGCAGAAGATGCATCCACAAAACCAAAGACTCCCGAGCAGAAAGTCCGTAAGTCTATACACAAGTGGGAAGCCACAAATTGCGACACGACACCAACCATAACACCAATCGCTATCGATCCAGCAAAACAGGCTGGCCCTGCTAAATGCAAACTTCCCTCTTCTCAAGACAGAGCAGCCACTACGACAAGTAGAAACGCAACACCACCCAAGAAAACCTACCAGAGCAAAACCGCTGAGGCAAGAGCCTGCCTGGAGAGGGGGAAAATGAGCATAAACAGCGCAAGAAACGTCCGCACCGATATAAAAGCGGACGTACTGGAGTCCTTGGATCGTCTCTACCAAATAGTAAAGGAGATCGAGATCAAAACCAAGAAAGGGAAGGGGAATGAAGGACAAGACGCCCCAAAAGAAATGACAACGGGAACGTCGACCACAGATACAACCTATGTGGTCAACCCCGACTCAGAAAAAGTCATCAGCAAGCTGGAGACGCACACCAAGATGCTGGAAGAAAGTAATAAGAAGATGGACGAGATGAGGACTCTTCTTGAGGACCAAAAAGCAGCCCTGGACAGGATAGCGTCAACAGCAACATACGCAGACAAAACCGCAGCCAGCAGCGCAAAACCTAAGCCACAGACGCTACACTCTGTCGTGATCACCTCAACAAACGAAACTGAAACCGGAGAAGAGGTACTCGACAGGGTGCGAAAAGAGGTGGATGCGAAAGAGGGTTGGATAGAGGTCCAAAGAGTCAGAAAAGCAAGGGACCGTAAAATCATCATGGGATTCGGAACCAAGACGGAAAGAGACAAGGTGAAAGCGAAACTCGGTAGGGAAGGAGTCGGCCTCAGCGTCGAGGAAGTGAAAAACAAGGACCCGCTACTGGTCCTGAGAAGCGTACTGAGTATCAACTCAGACGATGACATTCTGAGAGCACTCAGAAACCAGAACCGGAATGTCTTTCACGGCCTCGACGTGGAGGAGGACAGAGTCGAGCTGAAGTACCGAAGAAGAACAAGGAACCCCCACACGAATCACGTCATCCTAAGTGTGTCACCCGTAATCTGGCAGAGAGTGTTGCACGTCGGAAGCCTGCACATAGACCTGCAACGGGTCAAAGTCGAAGACCAATCCCCGTTGGTGCAATGCACCCGCTGCCTCGGCTTCGGCCACGGAAAACGCTTCTGTCCCGAACCTGCGGACCTGTGCAGCCACTGTGGGGGTCCCCATATGAAGGCAGAATGTGCTGACTGGCTGGCCGGGGCCCCTCCGAAATGCCGAAACTGCACGAAAGCAGGCCATGACCGAGCAACGCACAATGCTTTTAGCCAGGAGTGCCAAACACGTCGCAGATGGGATGACCTGGCTAGGTCAGCGGTGGCGTACTGCTAAAGTTGATAAAGGCGACCAAATAAAATACACGATCGCGCAGGCTAACCTCCAGCGCAAAAAGCTGGCAACCGACGAGCTGCTCATTACAGCACAACAACGCAAAATTAAAATAGCTCTCTTGCAAGAACCGTACATTGGCGGGTCCAGAATAATGAAGACACACAGAGGGATGCGGATCTTCCAGAGCACCAACCCGGAAGAGGGTACCGTAAAAGCAGCAATTGCTGTATTTGACAGTGACCTTAAAATAACACAGTACCCGAAACTCACCACCAACAACATCGTAGTGGTGGGAATCCGGACTGGTGCTCTGGAAATAGCTCTGGTCTCCTACTATTTTGAACCCGACAAACCCGTAGAGCCTTACATTGAGCATCTTAAAATAATAAGCGAGCAAATTAAGACAAAGATGTGGGTAGCTGGAGGGGACGCAAACGCGAAAAGCGCATGGTGGGGGAGCCCCGAAACAGACCACAGAGGAGAAGAAGTATCTGGAGCGCTTGAGGAACTTGATCTGAACATCTTGAATATAGGCACAACCCCGACATTTGACACCTACAGAGGGGGCAAGCGCTTCAGCAGCTTTATCGACGTAACAGCCTGCACAACCGGCATGCTGGACCTGGTGGATAACTGGAGGGTGGATCAGGGACTGACCAGCTCGGACCACAACGGCATCGTTTTCACAATCAACATAAATAAACCTTTAGGTACAAAAATTGAACGAACAACGCGGAAATTTAATACAAAAAAAGCTAACTGGACCGAATTCACTGAAAATTTAAAAGAATTAATAATAGCTTATAAACTAACCAATTCAGAATTAGAAAAAATCACAACAATAGAAGAACTAGAAAAAGCAGTAAACAACCTCACAACAGCAATAAATGAAACATGTTTAAAATCTATCCCGGCAAAGAAAAACAAGGAAATACTTACCATGCCGTGGTGGTCCGAGAAGCTCGCCGCCCTGAAGAAGGAAGTTGCCACCAGGAAGAACCGGATCCAATGCGCCGCTCCCGTCCGGAGACAAATTGTCGTCGACGCGTACCTGCAAAAGAAAGAAGAGTATGAAACAGAGGCTGCAAAATCGCAGATAGAAAGCTGGAAAGACTTTTGTAAAAAGCAAGACAGGGAGGGGGTTTGGGAGGGAATTTGTCGAGTCATCGGGAGAACAATACAGAGAGCAGAAGATCAATTACTGGAAAAGGCAGACAAACAGCTGGACGCAAAATGACTGTTGTTGTCCTCCTTTCACAGAGTCGGAACTCAAATGGGCGAGTGAATCCTTCAACCCCAAGAAGGCCCCGGGGGCGGACGGCTTCACTGCTGACATTTGCCTCCATGCAGTGGGAAACAACCTGGAAGTATTTCTGGCACTTATGAACAAGTGTCTGGAGCTCCAGCATTTTCCTACTGCATGGAAAAAGGCAACTGTCATCGTTTTGAGGAAACGCGGGAAGGGCAGCTATTCAACTCCCAAATCGTACAGGCCTATTGGACTTCTGCCCATACTGGGGAAAATATACGAAAAAATGTTAGTAGGGAGACTAAAATACCACCTAGTACCCAAAACCAGTACTCGCCAGTACGGGTTCATGCCACAACGTAGCACCGAAGACTCCCTCTATACCCTCATGCAGCATATCCGAAATAGAATAGATAACAAGAAGATAGTAGCGCTAATATCACTGGATATAGAGGGAGCCTTCGATAGCGCGTGGTGGCCTGCCATTAGGGCCCGACTGGCAGAGGAAAATTGTCCAATAGGCCTCAGGAGAACGATGGATAGCTACTTCAGGGAAAGACAGGTGACCGTACGGTATGCGGGCGAGGAACACAGCCTCAATAACAGCAAAGGTTGCGTCCAGGGATCTATCGCCGGTCCAATACTTTGGAACCTGCTGCTGGATCCACTCCTCAAGGGATTAGAGGGAAACGGTGACTACTGTCAGGCGTTTGAGGACGACGTGGTGCTTGTCTTCGATGGTGACACGGCATTAGACATCGAGGGACGCGCGAACGCAGCACTAGAGTATGTACGGACGTGGGGTGAGCGCAACAAGCTAAAATTTGCACCGCAAAAGACCAGCGCGATGATAATTACACGAAAACTAAAATATGACACCCCACGTCTTAGCATGGGAGGAACTAGCATCGAAGTAACCAAAGAGATAAAAATGCTCGGTGTCACCATCGACGAAAAGCTCACCTTTAACACGCACGTCGCAAACGTCTGCAGAAAAGCAATCGGGATCTACAAACAGCTAGCCAGATGCGCAAAAACAGACTGGGGACTTCACCCAGAGGTGCTGCGCATAATATATGTGGCAACAGTAGAGCCAATCGTCTTGTACGCTGCCAGTGTGTGGGCGCCCGCAGTTAGTAAGCTGGGCATAATAAAGAAGTTGGCCGTAGTACAGAGAGGCATCGCACAAAAAATGTGTAAGGCGTACCGTACTGTCTCCCTTAACTCAGCATTGGTTTTGGCAGGAATACTCCCGCTCGACCTTCGAGTACGGGAATCAGCTCAACTATACGAAGCAAAGAAAGGAGTTGGCCTGCCAATGCTGGGGGACAGGGAGGTAGAACGGATGGCCTCATACCAGACGAGCCCACACCCAGCCACTCGCAGGGAACTGGAGATAAAATGTTTGGTAGACAAAGAGCAAGTCGACTCAAATAGTGGATATGACATCCGAATTTTCACCGACGGGAGCAAAATTGCGGGCGGCGTAGGAGCTGCGCTGTCCCTATGGAATGGCGCAACCGAAACCAAGGCCTGCAAGCTTGCTCTGTCGAACTATTGCACTGTCTACCAAGCGGAGCTCCTTGCGCTGTGTAGGGCCACGGGCCTTATTAACAAAAATGCAGCAAAATCTTTTGGAGTTTACAGCGACTCCATGGCAGCTCTCCAAACAGTCAAAAATTACGAATGCCTCCACCCCCTTGCAGTCACAGCCAGGGATAACATCCAAACAGCATCCCTCCAAGGCAAAGTTGTTGCTCTGCATTGGATTAAGGCTCACGCGGGGTTGGAGGGAAATGAGAGAGCAGACACGCTAGCCAAGGAGGCAGCTGTAAACTCCAAAAGAAAAGCTGACTATGACAGATGCCCTATCTCATACGTCAAACGATCCATTCGACAAGAAACACTGAAGGAATGGAACAATAGGTATAAAAACAGTGACACAGCATCTACAACTAAACTGTTCTTCCCAGACGCAGTGGCGGCGTACAGGACAGTTAGAAAATACGAGCCCACAAACGTCAGGACGCAAATCATGACCGGCCACGGTGGGTTCTCCGAGTACTTGAACCGGTTCAAGTGCAAGGAGAATCCATCGTGCATATGCGATCCTGAAATCGACGAAACAGTGCCACATATCTTGTTAGAGTGCCCACAAAATAGCCAAGAACGATTACACTTTGAGCAAAGTACTGGTGAAAAGCTAACAAAAGAAAACTTATGTATTATAATGAGCAGTAAAAAGAGAATAGAATTATTAAAATATTGTGAATTAGTTGCTAAGAGAGTGATAGATAGAAATAGAACTAGATAAGAAATAAATGTTTCCAAATATTATAAGAATATTTAGGTTAAACATTTAAAGAAAAATGCAAAACAAAATGTCAAAAGCAAGTAAGCAATAGAATTAAAAACCTGTAAACATAAGTAAAATAAGTAACAATTAAGAAAATGTAGATTAAGATGTATTAGCGAAATAAGAAACAAAAATGTAAACAAAACAAGAAAAATAAAACAACTTGTGTAGAGTCCTTAATCATAAGCCCTATTGCATGAATGAAAAATAAAGATAGTTCGATAGAGTAGTTGGGAACCCCACCCATGAAAAGAGAAAGAGATGAAAAACAGAAAGACAAAGTATGAAGTATGAAAGTGCGAGAAGTAAAAGTGATAGAACTGGAATGCTAGAGTAGATATAGCGCCATCAAAAATGGCTCCAATCATGTTGGAGGATAGTTCGGAAAAAAAAAAAAAAAAAAAAAAAAACCTAACCTAACCTAACCTTTTTTTTTTTTTTTTTTATCGGATTGGAAATGCGTTACGCATACCCCCGGGCTGGGAGAAGCCACGGGGGTTATGTGGGACTCTCCCACCTCGCCCCGACCCCGAATGGGAAGGAGCTCGGCGGGCCTACCCACTAAAACCACTACGGCGTTTCCGCACTGCCGTTAATGGGGACGCCATGGGATCGCAGAGCATTCGACCACGACGCCCCCCGGCTTGCCCAAAAGGGCACCCTCGCCAAAGGACTTCTCCCACGGGCGACTAGCCTTTCGGCCCATCACCCGAGTCCCGATCGGCGATCAACTTGGTGAAGGAGAACCGCTCCAGCCCCCAGTCGACCGCCGACAAAACACGTATCGCCCTGAAAAGGGCAACACCCACCAAGACGGTTGCGCAGGGAGCAGGTGCCATAGGCCCCTCTGGCCGGAATCCCTGCTCCCCACACAACCCCCCAACTCCGCACGAGCCCCCACCCCCCAACACAACCCCCCCACCACTGCGCCCCTATAAGAGGGGACGCACCCTCCCCGGGAGCCCAGTCGCCAGGCGACCGGAGCCCCGGACGCACCGCCCCGAAAAGGGCAGCGCGCCCACCCGGCCTCGTCTGCTGCGCCCTTTGCTCAGGTCGGCCGTCGGATAACCTCCTCGTGTGTCAGAGCTCAGACACACGAGGAGGTTATCCGACCTGGCGCCCCAACCTAACCTAACCTTTTTTTTTTTTTTTTTGTTGACGGAGCGGAAAATGCTTTACGCATACCCCCCGGCCTGAGGCTGGCCATTGTGGGGGGTTATGTGGGACTCTCCTCCTCCTCCCTCCCCCGAGTGGAGAAGAAGCAGGAGGCCTACCCACTAAAAACCGCTCCGGCACTAGTCCCGCTTTGCTGTTAAGGGGGGGCAACACGGGATCGCGTACATTCTACCGCGATGCCCCCCCAGCGGCCTCGGATTTCCGAGGTATCCTCGCCAAGATAGGGGAGAGTTGCAGTGCTTCAACCCTCCCCCCCCTCTCCTTTGGGCTGTTTAGTGTGGGTGCCTCTTCCCACCAGCCCTACAAGGAGAGTTGACGAGCAAACTGCGCTCGCCGCCTCCCCCTTCGTCTGCGCCGAAGCGGGGGCGCGTCCGGGTCGTCTTCGCGCTCCCGCTCAGCCGCCTCCTTCTGCGAAACGACTGTTTTGCAGAAAGAGGCTACTGACTCCCATTGGTCCTCTCCCCGTAACGCACAGGCTACTAGGCTGTGGGGGGAGAGGTCCGCCGTCCCAATCTCGGCCACCATCACTAGGCGCTCCGCCTCCCATCTCTCGCAGAACTCCACCACGTGCTCGGCTGAGTTCTCCGTCTCTCCGCATTCATGGCACCGTGGGTCCGGTTCTCTTCCTATTCGGCACAAGTACCGGCCGAAGCAGCCATGCCCGGTCAGCACCTGCGCCATATGATATCCCACGGTGCCATGAGTCCGCTCCAACCATGCTTCGAATGAAGGCAGGAGGGCAGCTATGGTCCGGACGCCGTAGGGGGAATCTTCCATCTCTACCTTCCATCGGTCCCTCATCCTATCCTTCGCCCGTCGGCGAACTCCCTCGACCTCATCTGGGGCTGGGGCCCGTCCCTCCTGCTTACTTCGCCTCTTGAAGTCGTAGACTTCGGCCAGGACTTGGGCCTCCAGCTCCCAGGGAAGGGTCCCGGCTAGTGCGCATGCCGCAGCCCACGCCACAGTGATATAACCTCTCACTATACGGAGGGCCACAATCCGCTGGGGCCGCCGCAGCTGGGCCTTATTCTTACGACCCAGTTTGTCCGCCCAGATAGGGGCCCCATAGAGCGCCATACTCTTGGCCACCCCTGCGTATAGGCGCCTGCATGGCGCCTGCGGACCCCCAACATTGGGCAGTAGGCGGCCCAGTGCCGACGCCGACTTTACGATTCGGGGAGCTAATCGAAGAAAGTGCTCCCCAAAATCCCACCTCCGATCGAGAGTGAGGCCCAAATATTTAATATGGGCCTTCACCTCGACCGCTTCCCCGCTGACAGGGATTGTGGTCCCCGGCTGAGTAGTCCATCCCCGTCTCCCAAAGACGATGGCCTCCGTTTTAGGGAGGGACACCTCAAGCCCAAGTAGGCGGATCCTGTGGACCATCAAGTCCGTGGCCACCGCCGCCCTCCTCAGGGTCTCCTCTAGCTGCCTCCCCTTAACTGCAACCATCGTATCGTCGGCATAGCATACGATGGTCATCCGGGGAAGCAGCGCGACGCGGATGGCCCAGTCATACCCGATGTTCCATAACAGGGGGCCAAGAACGGACCCCTGCGGAACACCGGCTGTCATGGGTCTTGAAGCCCATACATCTCCTCTTTTTTGGTAGAGCACTACCCTGCCCGAAAGGTAATGCCCTACCAGCCTCTTCAAATAGAGAGGCACTCCGTGAAATTTGAGTGCCTCCTCGATCACCGGGTAAGGGAGGGACCCGAAGGCGTTGGCTATGTCTAAAGACACCGCCACCACTCCCTCCCCGCGTTCCTCTGCGCTTTCCACAAATGACCTAAGGGCCCACAGAGCATCCATACAGGACCGCCCGGTGCGGAACCCGTGTTGGCGGTCACATAAGTTGGGACCCTCACCCTCCAAGTGCCCGACGATCCGGGAAGATACGATCCGCTCCAGCATCTTCCCGGTCTCGTCGAGCAGGACAATAGGTCGCCATCCCGCCGGGGAGTCTGCTGGCCGGTTTTCCTTTCTGAGGAGACAAAGTTTGCCCTCCTTCCAGCACCCCGGGAAGACCCCCGAACTCAAACATCTGTTGAAGAGTTGTTTGAGTCTGGTCCCGAGGTGCTTCATCGCCACCGGTATTATTTTCCCCGGGACTCCGTCCGGTCCAGGGGCCTTCTTGCACCGCCTGAGGCGGTCTATGACCCGCACCAGCTCGTCGTCTGTGACAGGCGGCGCCACAGGCGGCTCTTCAGGCTCCTCTGCCGGTTCCACCATGCTTGGTGGGACCATCTCCGGCACTATGGGGAACAGGCCTTCGACGATTCTCGTCAAGAGCTCCGGCTCCAGGGATTCCGTGGGTGGGGCATTGGCGCGGCGGAGCTTATCACGCACCATCTTGTAGGGACGCCCCCAAGGGTCCCTATTAAGGGTGGCTAAAAACTCTTCATGTGCCGCATCCTTTGCCCTCCCAATGGCCACCGATAGGGCCTCCTTGGCCATCTTAAGAGCCTCCAACAGAGTTTGCTCTTCCTCCGGAGTGTGCCCCCTCCTTCGCCGGCACCTGGTGTAATCCCGGCGTGCTCTGTTGCAGGCAAGTCTGATGTCCGCAATCTCTCCAGACCACCAGTACACCTGCTTTTTATTGGGCAGGCGCTTCGAGCGGGGCATTGCCGCGTCGCACACCGCCACTAGTGCGACGCGGAGATCCAGTGCCTGCCCTTCTGCATCTCTGGTGGTCTCTGGAGCAGGGGTGCCCCACACATGGAGCAAGGCCGCCTCCTCCGCCGCCTCCTTGTCTAGTTTCGCCAGACACCACCGCGGAAAGCGGCCTGCGCCCCTATCACTCGTAGACCGGGTCATCTGGGCTACCGGGCTGGAGGAGACCCTCATCCGAATATACCGATGGTCGGAGAGGGTCTCCACATCCTCCAGGACCTGCCAACCTGAGATGCGCGCAGCAACACGGGGGCTCGCAAACGTAATGTCTACGATAGACCCCCCCCTCTGCCGCACGCATGTGTCGACAGAACCCCGGTTCATGATTTCCAGCCCCATCGCAGCCACCCAGTCCACAAGGACATCCCCCCTAGGCGTCGTACTTGGGGAACCCCACGCCACCGCCTTGGCGTTAAGGTCCCCCATGACCATAACTGGAGTCGGAGCGAGACTCCCTACAACTCCGCCAATCGTCTGTATAAAGCGCTCGAATTCTCGTAGCGGCCTGTTCGGGGAGAAGTACGTCGCCACCACCGCGACATCTCCCCATTTGGCCGCTACGTAACCTGCTCCGTTGGTGATTCCCGCCAGAGTAGGGTGGCAACCCATCGATGGCACCACTAGGGCTACTGATCCATCAGTGTCTCCCATCCAGTTCGCAGACGGCGGGACAAAGTACGGCTCTGCCACCGCCGTCAAACTAATGCCCCACTCCGCCATATGCTGCATAAGCAGATCCTGGGCGCGGGCGGAGTGGTTTGCATTCCCCTGCAAGACCTCTAAATGCTGTTGTGGTTGTACTGGCATTTAGAGGTCCATATTGTTGCCCGCTGCAGGTTTGGGTGCCACCGATCTGATCGGCACCACTTTTCCTCTGACACTCGGGGGGTTGCATGATGGACCCCCCATAATGTGGTCCGACGGACGCCTGGCGCCCTGGCAGACCGAGCACCACGGTTTCGCCTCACACTCCTTAGCCGCATGCCCGGTCTTCCCACATCTGTAGCAGAGCTCGCTCCTATCCACGGACGAGGGGCACAATGCCCTCGTGTGCCCAATGCCCATGCATCTGAAACAGCGCATGGGCAGTGGGTCGAGTGCCTCCACACGGGTGAGCGACCAACCTATCTGAAGGCGGCCAGCAGCCACCACCGCCTTCGCCGATGCAATTGGGCACCTCACAATAATCGCCCCAGAGCCCATGTTTGAGTAGCGAATGGAGCCCGCTTTTATTTGTTCCGGTGAACAAGCCCCCTTTTTTGCTACCGCCTCGATGATAGCTTCTAGGCTGGCAGTTTCGTCCAGCCCGGAGATTTTAACCTCCGCCATTTTTGTTGGCCGCGTGATATTGGCCACGTCCCCAATCAGGGCCCGCAGTTTCTCGGCTAGAAGATCAGCCGCTGGTCCGCTGTCCTTTCCAGGCACCTCAATAAGGCGGGCCCCAGTGGCCGTCTTGCGGGTCTTCACATGGACAAGGCCAATGTCCGGTAGATTTATTGAAGCGACCTTGCCCATCACTTCCAGATAAGTCGCCTTTGCCTCCGGCTTAATGTCGACTACTACCGCCACCGAAGACGGTACCTCCAGCCTCTTGGGCATTGAGGCCGAGGGGACCGCTCTAGTAGACGGTTTGGAGGCCGACTGTGTCGGTTGGGACGAGGTAGGCTTTTTGGTCTTCCCATTTTTCACGACCTTCACCCATGGACTCTCTGCCTGAACCGCGGAAGTGGACGGAACCATCTCGATTGGGCCTGTTAGAGGCTCAGTAGTCATCCCTTTTCCGGCAGCAGCCGGAGGGGCCTTCTCCTTTTTAGATTTCGGCGCCTTATTTGGTGGTGATGTCTTCAGAGCCGGAGTGGCTGATGACGCCACCAGTATAGTTGCAGCCGCCGTGTGCTGTCGCCGCTGCGGCTCCGAGCTGCTGGCGGCCGAAGCAGCAGCAGCAGCCGCAGCATTCCGCCTGTCCGCCGCCAGCGGTGGGCGCAGGATAGGCTCAGCCGGGAGCCTTTTCTCTAGCTCCCCCAGCCGGACATTCATCATGGCCCCCAGGGAGCCAACGCGGACATCTACTAAATCCCCCAGGGACACAAAAAGGTCCCTTTTGAGCTCACCCAGGAGCTCCGGGAGATTCAGAAGCTCCTGGATGCCCGCTGTCTCCCCAGAGGCGACCACCGTGGGAGCCGAGGTTTCGGCGCCTCGGTTCGAGAAGGCCGCCCTCAAGGCCTTCGTCTCCTTTTCGAGGTGCGCCAGCTGTTGCTGCATGCGCTTGTTGTCAGCTTTTAGCCGGCGCACCTCCTCAGACTCCTCCAGTGATTGGAGCTCGTCTGCAGCCTCTAATATTTCACTGCAGGCGAGGTTCATTTTCCTCCAGACGCTGCCCTTTAGATTACCGCACTTGCGGGCCTCCTCAAAAATCAGCGCCGCCCCCTTACGGGCCACCTCGAGGAGCTCCTCCCTTGAGGCTGGAACCTTGCTTTTGGCCACCTTGGCTGACCTGGTAGGGTTGGGCAGCGCCGGGAACCTCTTCCGGTACTCCTCCTCTTCACTACCGGAATCTCCCCCCCTTAATTTCGTCAGCGCCTGAGAATGGCCGACGTAGGCCCCCTTGGACAGTGAGGGTTTCCCTTTGGAGGGCCTAGGCTTTTCGCCAGAGCCCCCCTCCTCGGAATCCTCCCTTGCCAATTGGCTTTTAAGCGGGTTCTCCCCACCTAACTGCATTCCCTCCCCCCCCTCCTCCTCGTCACTAACTTCAAAGAGGTCCCTGTCGCTGGAGTTCCCATGAAGCTGCGGCTTTTGCTGGGTCCCCACCGCTGCCATACTGAACAGCTCCGCCTCCATCTGCTTCAGCTCGTCGTCCGAGCTAAAGCGGTAGGGGTCATTCCTCGGTGACTGAACCTCCCCTCCAACTATCTTCGCCCCCTCCCTGCACGACTTGCCTCCCCCCCCTTTGGTCTTTAATCCCTCCCCCCTGATTTCCCCTCCACCCCATAAAACTTCCTAGGCTTCCCCCCCTCAGCCCCAGATTTACCCTCCTCTCCCCGAGACTTCCTAGACTTCCCCCCCTCCCCCCCAGATTTCCCCCCTGATCCTACACGCTGAGATGATCCCCCATCTCCCCCGGTCATCCCCTCCCCGCCCTCATGTTTCCCCCCACCCCCCCTGGTATACCCCCCATCCCCCCCTTGGTTGGGCCCATGCCCACCGTCCCCGTGGAGTTTCCCAGCAAGGCTGGCTCCGTAACCCACACAAGACCTTTCCCCCCCTCAGTGGCCCCCCCTACCCCCTCAATATCGAGATCCACCCCTAATCCCCCCAAAAACTAACCCCCAGAACGTTAATGGGGACGCCATGGGATCGCAGAGCATTCGACCACGACGCCCCCCGGCTTGCCCAGCAGCGATCCCTGCGAACAGGAGATCACTTACCGTTGCCTCCAGGGCGCACCGGCCCGAACTCTACCCTTTCCCCTTGATCGAAATCAAAGGGAAGTGGTAGAGCTCGGACACACGAGGAGGTTATCCGACCTGGCGCCCCAACTTAACCTAACCTAACCTTTTTTTTTTTTTTTTTTTTTATCGGAGTGGAAATGCATTACGCATACCCCCGGGCTGGGAGAAGCCACGAAGGTTATGTGGGAGCTCGGCGGGCCTACCCACTAAAACCACTCCGGCGTTTCCGCACTGCCGTTAATGGGGACGCCATGGGATCGCAGAGCATTCGACCACGACGCCCCCCGGCTTGCCCAAAAGGGCACCATCTCCAAGGGGACTTCTCCCACGGGCGACTAGCCTTTCGGCCCATCACCCGAGTCCCCATCGGCGATCAACTGGGTGAAGGAGAACCGCTCCAGCCCCCAGTCGACCGCCGACAAAACACGTATCGCCCTGAAAAGGGCAACACCCACCAAGACGGTTGCGCAGGGAGCAGGTGCCATAGGCCCCTCTGGCCGGCATCCCTGCTCCCCACACAACCCCCAACTCCGCACAAGCCCCCACCCCCCAACACAACCCCCCCACCACTGCGCCCCTATAAAAGGGGACGCACCCTCCCCGGGAGCCCAGTCGCCAGGCGACCGGAGCCCCGGACGCACCGCCCCGAAAAGGGCAGCGCGCCCACCCGGCCTCGTCTGCTGCGCTCTTTGCTCAGGTCAAAGGGACGCGCAGAGAGGCCCTCCCGTCGGATCACCGGTAAGCAATCCCTGCGAACAGGAGATCGCTTACCGTTGCCTCCAGGGCGCACCGGCCCGAACTCTACCCTTTCCCCTTGATCGAAATCAAAGGGAAGTGGTAGAGCTCAGACACACGAGGAGGTTATCCGACCTGGCGCCCCAACCTAACCTAACTTTTTTTATTTTATTTTTTATCAGAGTGGAAATGCGTTACGCATACCCCCGGGCTGGGAGAAGCCACGGGGGTTATGTGGGACTCTCCCACCTCGCCCCGACCCCGAATGGGAAGGAGCTTGGCGGGCCTACCCACAGGGCGCACCGGCCCGAACTCTACCCTTTCCCCTTGATCGAAATCAAAGGGAAGTGGTAGAGCTCAGACACACGAGGAGGTTATCCGACCTGGCGCCCCAAAACCTAACATAACCTAACCTAACCTCATATATCTTATGGACCCAATGCCCATATGGGTACATATCCAATGTATTTTTGACCAAATGTCGTAATCCTGATATACATATGTTAGGTTGTCCATATGTGTACATTTCTATCATTTTGTCCAAATGCCTCCTCCCTCTCCGTCCGCGTCGGAGCGGATGCGCATTGATGTTATCTTCGCGGGTCCGCTCCGCTGCCTCCTTTTTCGACATGACTTCGTCGCAAAAGGAGGCAACTGCCTCCCATGACCTCTCGTTTGCCACCATGGCCGTTACAACATTCTGTAGTGACACACTCCCGCCACCAATCACATCGGTCATGAAGGAGCTCGGCGGGCCTACCCACTAAAACCACTCCGGCGTTTCCGCACTGCCGTTAATGGGGACGCCATGGGATCGCAGAGCATTCGACCACGACGCCCCCCGGCTTGCCCAAAAGGGCACCCTCGCCAAAGGACTTCTCCCACGGGCGACTAGCCTTTCGGCCCATCACCCGAGTCTCGATCGGCGATCGACTGGGTGAAGGAGAACCGCTCCAGCCCCCAGTCAACCGGCGACAAAACACGTGCCACCCTGTAAAGAACAGCACCCTCCAAACGGTTGCGCAGGGAGCAGGTGCCATAGGCCCCTCTGGCCGGCATCCCCGCTCCCCACACAACCCCCCAACTCCGCACAAACCCCCCCCCACACACACACAACCCCCCCACCACTGCGCCCCTATAAAAGGGGACGCACCCTCCCCGGGAGCCCAGTCGCCAGGCGACCGGAGCCCCGGACGCACCGCCCCGAAAAGGGCAGCGCGCCCACCCGGCCTCGTCTGCTGCGCCCCTTTGCTCAGGTCAAAGGGACGCGCAGAGTGGCCCTCCCGTCGGATCATTAATAGCACCGGTGAGCAATCCCTGCGAACAGGAGATCGCTTACCGTTGCCTCCAGGGCGCACCGGCCTGAACTCTACCCAAAACGAGGCCGGGACTTTTTTCCGAGGCTCCGGCGCCAACCGTCCGCCGTCCTCCAGCTCCAGGCCCGCGGCGCCGGAAGTCATTCCGCTTGGCTATAATGACCCAGACAATGCAGGAGGTGAGTGACCTACCTTCCTACATACCTTCTTTGCTTACAAACAGATTTTCCAGCACTTTCGTTTTATTTTTCATTTTAAATGAGGTTGCGAATAGCCTAATCGCAACTAATGGATTAAAGTGATGATAAGTAAGTAGTCTATTAAGTTGGGACACTCTTACCCAAAAGAGCCAACCTATTTAGCCTAGCTCGAACACACAAAGATTATAGGAACTGGGAAACACATAGGTATTGGATTTTACGCGCGGTATGAGGGTTGAGGGGATCTCAGAGCTATACCTACCTAGTCTTTAAATATTCACCTAGCGCTAGCGCATCACGTCCTTTAACTCATAGGCCCGATGAAAGAAAGTGGATGAACTATAATCAGTTCGTGTAGTTACTGACACGACTACATGCACGAACCGAACGTTTGCTAAGAGCCGTGTTTAGTAACATTTAGTTTTTCTTTTCATGTAACGTTTCGCCTAGTTTCACCTGATCGTCTGCTGCGGAGCTTCGTGTCGCAGACGCCGCGCCCCGCGGGCCCCCGCGCGCTAGGAACACCACACCGTAATACAAATTAATTACTTAACACTTAAATTAAGTAATTAAAGCTAGGAATGTTCATGTTTTCGTGTATTGTGTTGCAGCGCCGGGCAGCGGCAGCGGCCGAGACTGAACCACGCGGTCCACGCGGCGCGGGTGCGGGCGGGGCGCGGGGTGCAGGGTGCAGGGGAGGGGGCACCGACCAACTACTGATGTCATCCGATATAATAATATAAAGAAAATTTTATATAAACTTGTGTTTTCTTTCTCATAGACTATTAAGGTTTATCAAAAAATTTAATTATTTACCCATCGGTTTAATTGACACCAATTTTACTAATATGATTCGTCGGGACCATTAAAGGAGTTATTTTTTAGTATTTTTCGTCTTCTACTTATTAACTAACTGCTATCTTAAAAATTGTTGAACTGATTTTGATGAAATTTGTATCGTTCCTTAACCAATCGTTTGCTTGGGCACGGATCCGTGCGATGACAGTAACTTATCAAAAGAACCTAAAATTCTGAAAAACACGAATTCGAAAAATTCCTTTGAAAACATGTTGAGGGGTTAAGTTGAATTAAATGTAAGGAATTAGAAAAGAATGATCGAATTCCGCTTCATAGTTTCGGAGGAATAAAGTACGTGACTTCAATATTTTGTTTATATGCTCGGAAGCCCAAACAGGTCGGGTCGGATGTGATAATCGTGACGTCCCATTAATACTTACATTCATCCGCTTTGCATAGATAACCTCTTTTTTATTGAAGTCGGTTAAAAAATAAAGAAAATTTATCATACAGGTTGAAGCAAGGTGGCGTCAAGAAAAGATTGCATGGCGAAGAGCTTAGTTTATTTTGAAATCAGGTGTGTGTGTATTTATTTTTATATTTTATTATATTTTCGTTTCGATAAATGAAGGTAAATTAAATAATATACAACAAAAGCTATGAATGAGCAATTTGTGCCGCAAACTAGGGCACGGGGCTGCGCTGCCCAATCACAATATCTGAATCTAAAACAACATTGGATTATAAACTACCTTCCAACGATACCCCACACGACACCATTGCTAGCATTGACCTATAATAAGTAATAACATATGGATGAACAGCGCCTAACAGAATATGTCAAAGTATATGGAGCAAACTGACATTAGAAAATACGTTCCAATATGCTAATAAAATAACGCCTCTTTATAACGAAGGCCAAACGGGCAACGGGTTTTTCACCGGCTGATTGTGAATCCTTACTTATAATAGATCAATGATTGGTAGTCATCTTTTATATTGTAGAAAACTACAATATGGCGTCTATAATTGGCCACATTCTTGAATTTTGATTAGACTCCAGAACATTATTGGTCACAAAATCTATCCTGACAGCTAACCTTATTAATAACACCAACAATAGCAAACATGACATACATAAAGCAAACAAAAGCGGTTTGCTTTTTTTTTCACATAAGTAAAGCTAAGATTAATAAACCAAACATAAGCAAGCCTCGTAGAAAACCTAAGCTCAATAGACAACCTTAGCAAACCTAACATTATTGTACTACCTAACAGTAGGTAGCCCAAACACTCTCGTGATGAGAGAAGGCGCCTGTGCCCAGCAGTGGGACGCAAATAGGCTGTAATAGTAGTAGTAGTAACGGTAGGTTTTCTCAGGTTAGGTTATAGGTAGCTGAAAGATCCCTGAGTGCTCCTGGAACCCGCCAGTGGTGCGGGTTGAGAGGTTCATATACCTCTCCCTGAATCGAGTTCGGCCCGAACGGGCACCCCAGACGTGGTACCGGAGGTGTGCAACAGCGCTCCCGGGACCACGTCCAAATGCGAGCGGCGGAACACCCCGGGGGTTTTAGTCCGTGAGAGTCGGAC
Organism: Aethes cnicana; assembly: GCA_963971205.1. Classification (NCBI taxonomy): domain Eukaryota; kingdom Metazoa; phylum Arthropoda; class Insecta; order Lepidoptera; family Tortricidae; genus Aethes; species Aethes cnicana. The sequence continues at coordinate 78,488 of CAXARK010000536.1, forward strand.
ATATCCACTGATGACTACCATCGCCAGTGGAGTCCATAACGGATTTCCCCCGGGATAACAAAAAAGGTTAGGTTAAGTTAGGTTGGTTATAGGTTGCTGGCTCGGTAGATTTTAATGAAATTTGTTTTTTTTTTTG
>CAXARK010000537.1:0-19647 GCA_963971205.1 Aethes cnicana
TCCTCATCGAGAATGGTTGAACGAGCATATACTCCCCCCCGCACTGTCAGCTTCTGACTCCATCATCAGACCAGCTTGTACCATATTATTCCATTGTAATATGTAATGTTGCATTCCACCAAAGACACACACGAGGGTGCCAAATTTTAGTACAATTTGAACAATAAATACTTAGTAGGTCAAATTGAACTTGCATTGATGACAGACATAAACAGGATAAAGGAGATATTGATGAGTTTCCTGACAAAAATTTCCTCATCAACCAACCAACAAGTCCAAATAGTGGTCAAACCATGTAAATTACTTGTTATTAAAGGTGATTTCTAACTCTCTGGGGAAATACAACTGTGTTATAGGTATAACCAAAGCTAGCTGTTATATAACTAAAGTTAGCGGCAGTGTTCTATTGGAATCATAGCCCTACTTTAGTCGAAACAAGAAAAAGAAGAAGGTTCATAAATCATAACATTATAATAGAAGTGTCCCACTTATTTAGCTTCACCTATCCCGATGTTTGTCTGTCTGTCTGTCTGTAATCAATCTTGCAAGTTAAATTTGATCCACATCCCAGTTACAAATTGAGCTGAAATTTTGCATGCATGTGTAAATTTCGGATGGCAATGAAAAATGAGCTGAGCTGATGATGGACCGGAAGGTGGCCATAGGAACTCTGTAGTTAAACAACACAACCTCATTGAGTTTAAACTTGTTTGATCTGTCTCGAGTACTTCAATAGAAGCTTGTTTTTAAAGTTTTTTGAATTTATAGCTTGTTTGTATAACAAACACTTAATAATTTTTATCCCTGGCAAGGGGCACTGTGTATGTCTCCATCACATTGCTAGGCTGTGTTCCGAAACGTGCTCAGAGCGCTCACAGCATCTTGCACCCCTTTTCCTCTTGAAAGACGAGTCATAAGAGAAAAAAAGGATACAAGTTACTGTGAGCGCTCTAAGCGCGATTCGAAACGCAGCCCTAGTCTACCATATTTTAGGGCAAACGTCATTTAAAGATGTAAGATAAATCAATAAGTATGTAGGTATTACTTGTACTTGGACCTTTATAATAGAGTAAGGTGCAATGTGTAGTGTATGTAGGTACATACCTAATTTGCAAACTCGACTGTAGTATAAAGCAGTAAGTGACAGTAGTAAGAGTAACAATAGTTTGTTAGCAGTTTACACTTTAAACGGGTATGGGGACTTTAGTACTACAATAAGTCGCAACTGTCGAAAAGTCTATGCTCACACAACAAATTACGACAGACACAAGTTTTCCATAGACTTAGGTCGTGTGCTCGTGCGTGCGTAATTTATAGTCGGACGCCCATTCACCAGGTAGAAAGGACTAAAAATTTTAGCAACGTTTTGCTAACATTGTAACTGACAGTTGGCACAAGCTGCCAACTATAATTCATTAGATAGCAAATGAATAATGATGCCAGTGCGTACAAGAAAAAATACTATTTACGACAGGATCAATCCAATGTTGCAGCTATCAACAACCAGTCCATCCAAAAAGAGTAAATTGCGGTGACAGCAGGAACTAAAACTTAAAAGAGACATCGGTGGTTTCACAAATCTATATTCCAATTTTTTTTTCCTAAGCTTTTGCGAAATTTTCTAATATCTAAATTGCGAAAGTGGCGACTCCATTTTTTACTCTTTTGTGCCAAGCTATAATCTATACCGGAAACGGTCTGGTACTGGAACTGGAAACGAAGTGGCATGGGAAATTTGGAATGATATCGCAATTTTGAAATGGGAAAATTTTACCAAACTTGAGGTTGGTTGATCAATTCATAAACTGACTACCAAAGTTGAAATACCTAGATGTATGTTTTCCTAATATCCATAGAAAAGGGTATCAAACAAAAATAACAACAAACGACGTTGTGAAACTGAAAGGCAAACAAAACATGCCCTATTCAAAACAGTCAGTATTGAATCAAAATTAATTTGGATAGACACGTTACAAGTGGTGTAAATTCTGAGAATTGCTTTGCTGTATTCAAATTACAACCAAATCGCTGAGACAAGCAGAAGAGCAAATTATTATCAAGAAACAACAATGGCGGTCGCGACGCGTGCCTTTATTTATAGGCAATAATTTAACGATGCAGACATGTAGGTATTCTGCATGAGATAAAACTATTATTTTATTACATCCGGGATGTAGATATGCCCGAAATGTTCTTACTGTATTTTTACTGTACAATTCAATTCAAAAACACATCAGTGTCCAATACAAAAATGCAATATTCCAGACTAGACAAAGATATAACAAACTATGATGCTATATTATGAAGCACTATGCATAATTCAAGTCATAAATTGTTTGTAAACTTACCAGTTTGGTAATATTTATCTTTCTTTTTCGATATTTGCAAAACAGCGTGCGTGCATCACTCGCCCGAAGCAGCAATCGAATGGAACGAATGAATGAAATGATTGATTGAATAAAACGCGAACGAACGAATGAACGTATGAAAAAGACCATGGAAGTACTACTAATAACTGGAACGACCGCTGTAATCACATTTATGGGCCCGGTTGCGCGGGGGCGGGGGCGAGTGGCGTAAAAACCTTGTATCTCCGTTTATCTAACCATATAACGAGAGATAAGGACAAAAGAAGGTTACGTCAAAATTTGGGCACGTTTTTGAATTATGAACGAAAACGACTTCAAACCATTGATCTATTATAAGTAAGGATTCACAATCAGCCGGAGAAAAATGGCCCGTCAAAACAAGTGCCGGAACAACTCGGGCACCCGTTTGGCGGTCAGTAAATTTAAATATTAAAGTCTTATAGTGTTAGGTTTACTTTTGTATAAAAAAATCATCTTGACACATATTATTATTATAAAGAGGCGTTATTAGCATATTGAAACGTATTTTCTAATGCCAGTTTGCTCCATATATTTTGACATATTCTGTTAGGCACTGTTCGTCCAAATGTTATTATAGGTCAATGCTTCAAACATACAAAAACTCACCTATGAAATGCTTCATGGCTAATTTATACAATTTACCAGAAATAACAAACTAGCAAAGTAACAAAGTTCTTGAATGGCGTCCGCGTATCGGAAGACGAGCTGTCGGTAGGCCTCCAACAAGGTGGAGCGATGACCTGGTGAAGGTCGCGGGAAGTCGGTGGATGCGAGCGACACAGGACCGTTCGGAGTGGTGAGCCTTGGAGATAGGGTTGCAATATGGAGAAATGAAATGTCCTGATAAAAATCCGGACATCACCCTAAAAGTCCTGACATTTCTTGTAGATTTAACGTAGCTTGAACGACGCGGTTGCAGCGCGCTGCGGTTCTACTTTTCCCTTACATTTAAGACTAAGCGCACATTATCAGAAATTTCTAACAGAAAAATTCTGATCCGGAATTTTTTGAGCCCAGTCGTGTTTCATCTGTTAGAGAGTGCGCCCACGGGTGACTTTTCTCGCCGTGACAAAAAGTTTCTGTCACCTCAAAAGTCATGTCTCCATAGCGAACTGAAGAAAAAGTCACACGTGACAAAAGTCACCCGTGGGCGCACTCTCTAACACATGAAACACGACTGGGCTCAAAAAAACAAAAATGTGCGCCACCCCCATACTCTCCTTGGACTTGACCGAGTGACGAAACTGTCGCCGGCGACAAGTCACCCGTGGGCGCACTCTTCTTAGTTCACTATTATTATGATGCAAAATTTTATGATAAACTTTTCGGATTTCCAATGTAAACTTTAAAGCACCCGCTTGTGCCTCTTTATTTAACCTCAACAAAAGATGAAGTACTCGCTCCAAATGTACTTAGTTTATGTGTCTTTTGCGTGAAGCAGGTAAATTTAAGGCTGGGCGCATACGGCTGGGCGCATGATACATTAGGTTTCCGAATGCGGTTTTCAGATTAGGAATTCCGACTCGGAATACCGAACGCCTAGCGCAGACGTTCGGTATTTTCCCGGCAGTACGTAGAGGTCTGCTTTCGTGGAAACGCGTTTTCGACGACGACCACGAATTGATGGCAATTGCTCTTTTAATTATTCTAAACAAGAATAAATAACATATATGGACAAACATTATAAAATTTTCGGGTTCAGATATTTTATAAACGTGTAGAACAGACAATTAACAAAAGAATACACGTCTACACTGAACATCGTTGGCGCGATTCGGACTCTCCTGATCTTTGAGTATATAGCCACTGGAGATGCCATACATGGGCGATCCCCTCCGGCAAAGTACATGGTTCAACTGTTCAAACTCTTTATATAAACCCACTTGAAGGTCACTTCACCGCCATTTTGCATCGTTCCGTGACGCGAGACGTTTCTCCTGAAAAATGGTGTCTTGTGCGGTATTCTCGTGTAAAAGGCGATTTGATCGCTCAAATTTGCAACAAAATCGCATTTCCTATCATAGATAAGTATTTTTACTAACTTTTATTGAAGTAAAATCTCTATTTAAAGAAAAGCTTTTGCGATACGTAAACGTCAGAAAAATGTAAACATGAATGGGAGCGAATCGGTCTAGGGATGTGACTAAAGTCAAAAAAGCGACTCAACTTTTGAGTGAATCATTCATTCATTCAATCAATGAGGTTTATTTAATAGTACGTTTTTTATTGCATATTCCATTAATTAGTAGATAAGTATAGATGTTTGTTACATTTAAATCCTGGAAGGTGAATATTACTTTTCTCTGGACATCGATGTTGAATTTTATTCTGATCTTGAAAAGAAATGTTGGCAAATATATAGATCTAGGTAAAAGGAATACAATATTTAGTTCGGGACTACGAGTGATGTGTAATGCATATACTATTATTTATATACATTATTTCATATAATCCTTTTAAATTTCCAAAAGATCCATAAAGGAGAATTCTTGGAAACTGACACGTGTTATCTGTTCGGAGCATTTTGCTGACGACCCTTATCCATACTACTACTACTACAGCCTTTTTGCGTCCCACTGCTGGGCACAGGCCTCCCCTCATCATGAGAGGGTTTGGGCTATAGTCCCCACACGGGCCCATACTACCATACGAGTACTATCCATATTAATATTATAAATGCGAAAGTAACTCTGTCTGTCTGTCTGTTACTTACCTCTTCACGCTTCAACCGCTGGACCGATTGAGATGAAATCTGGCATGGAGATAGTTGGGGTCCCGGGAAAGGACATAGGCTACTTTTCATCTCGAAAAAACGCATAGTTCCCGCGGGAACGCGATAACCGAATTCCACGCGGGCGAAGTCGCGGACAGAAGCTGGTATTATATAAATGGGAAAGTTCATTTGTTTGTCCTTCTTTCACGTCGCAACGGAGAGGTTTTATGTCGTGATTTGTTTAGGGTTAGTTGGGAGGCTGGAGAGTGACATAGGCTACTTTTTACCACGGGAAAACATCTTATTCCCATGGGAAAATCCATTGTTTTGTTTTTGGTTTCCTATAACTATCGCTATGTATAGAACCATTAGCTGCCTGAATTATTAGTACAGTCAAGTTCATAAATATATGATCACTTTTGGACCTTATTACAAGAGAGCAAGGTGTAAAAGTGTGTATATATTGGAGAACTCGTCCGTACATACGGACGAAGTCGCGGGTAAAAGGGTAGTTATAACATAAGTAGCTTTTCCCCGCAACTTCATATGCGCAGAAATATTAAAATGTAAAATCCCGATTTTTCTGTTCCTATGGAAATTTCGGGAAATCCTTTCTTAGATTGCTCCCCTATATTCCCTATGGAATCTGCATGCCAAATTTCAGCTTTCTACGACCAGTAGATTCGGCTCTGCGTTGATCGATCAGTCAGTCAGTAAGTCAGTTTCTTGTTTTATATATATAGATATATAGATTTCATGTACGTAGGCTCTTACAAATACCAATCTACTTTAATTTTTTTACATATGTATCCGCCCGGAAGCTGTTGACAACAGTTCATTCCACAGTTAAAAAACTGTGTGTGGGCTAAGGACACAAATACAGATACTTACAGACATACATACATACAAACAAATATGTTTTTGGGTATCTTCAACGTACAGAATTTCCACTTTAGCAATTTTATTATAAAATAAAATACTATAAAATAATTCAGTTCATTCATCTACTTATCTCATTTGACTCATTCTTCAGATGTGTCCCATCACTAGTCTTGTGCATATGTATGCTGCATAGTTACGTGAAAACTCTATCTGTTTACGTGTATTTTTTGATGTGTTGATTTTTTTTGTAGTGTGCGTTTATCGCAACAGCAAAATTTGTGTCTGTTGAGTTCTGCGTCGTTTGGTGGTGTGCTGTACGTGTTTACCTCGCCCCCCGCTAAAAGTGGCGAAAAAATTTGTTCGGCGAGTTGACGTTATGGCATCTCCAGTGGCTATATACTCAAAGCTCCTGATCTGAAAATTTCCGAACGTGTGCGGTGGTTCAAACAAATGTATGGGAACGGCGCGTTCGGGATGACGTCATTAGGTTTTTTCCCGTCCTTCCGAACCGAACACGCGGGAGACTTTCCGAACCGAATGAGTGACGTCATTAGGTTTTTTCCGTTCGGAAAAGGTCAGAACGTGTGCGCCATGTTTAATATTTTGTATAAAAAGAGTGCCTTTCGGTTTCCGCATCTGAATTCCTAATCTGAAAACCGCATTCGGAAACCTAACATATGCGCCCAGCCTAAGGTTTCGTAAATACCACGGAATGGTAATAATCTGGAAGTAGGAACACTGTGACTTAAATTTGTGCCAGGGGCGTAAAAGGCTTATATCTCTTTTTAATACAGTTGCTCAAAAAGTGCTACTTTACGTAGCTGTTTAGCGTGCGCAAAGTTGGTTTTTGCGAACTAGTGCTTTTCTCTTTTCCCAGTGACTCAATCTTCACACACATGTGAGATTAATAATTCCGTCAGCCAAACACTTAATTTACCGGCAAAAGCTTTCAATATCACACTCAATAATTGTACAAATTGTGCCATTAACTATTTACTATGTAAATAAATAGTACATTATTGCAGAGGCCGCCAAGTAGCGCATTGCCGGACGAGTCAGTTAGAAGGCTGAGCGAAGCGAAGCCTTCTATTAGTACGAGTCCGGCAATCGCAATTGCGGCCGAGGTATATATAATGCTTTTCTCAAACAGCGAGGAAATACGTAAGGTCAGTCGGGGCAAGTGCGCCAGGATGGGGTAAGTGCGCCTAACATAAATATATCGAAACCTATGAATATTACTCAACTAGTAGTTGGCTATTTACAAGGCATGGTAGGGGCGAAATAAATTTAGGCGCACTTACCCCACATCAGTATTTACTACTTCCATGATCGTGGATGATTTGGCCATGGAAGTTGTACTTATTACCTCCATGGATTTGTCAGTTTCTCTACAGACGTGTCTCAAATACACGACAATAATGTTTTTGCTGGCCAAGGCCGGCAATGGACAGCCTCGCGTCTTCTTTTTAGGGTTCCGTACCTCAAAAGGAAAAAACGGAACCCTTATAGGATCACTTTGTTGTCCGTCTGTCCGTCCGTCCGTCCGTCTGTCAAGACCCTTTTTCTCAGGAACGCGTGGAGGTATGAAGCTGAAATTTATATCAATTACTCAGGTCTACTGTCCCTTGAAGCTGTGAAAAAATCAAACTTCTAAGCCAACGCAATCAAAAGATACAGCCGTTTATGCCGCAAATTTTCGACACTTGCAAGGGAATCAAAACCTACAGGGTGCTTCCCGTGAACTCAGAATCTTGAAATTTGGTACGAAGCAACGTCTTATAGCATAGATAAAGGAAAAATTACGAAAACCATAAATTTTTAGTTACATCACATAATATATATTTTTTTAATAATTTTAACCTTACTACCCATCTAAATATATAAAACTCAAAGGTGACTGACTGACTGACTGACTGACTGACTGATATAGTGATCTATCAACGCACAGCCCAAACCACTGGACGGATCGGGCTGAAATTTGGCATGCAGGTAGATGTTATGACGTAGGCATCCGCTAAGAAAGGATTTTGCAAAATTCCCACGGGAACGGGAAAAAAAGGAATTTTTACATTTTAATGTTTAGGCACGTACGAAGTCGCGGGAAACATCGTAGAGATCTGAAATTTGGCATGCAGGTCCCTGGGGGAGCGTAGGGGAGCACTAAGAAAGGACTTCCCGAAATTCCCACGGGAACGGGAAAAAAAGGGATTTTTACATTTTAATGTTTAGGCACGTACGAAGTCGCGGGAAACATCGTAGAGATCTGAAATTTGGCAGGCAGGTTCCTTGGAGAGCGTAGGGGAGCACTAAGAAAGGACTTCCCGAAATTCCCACGGGAACGGGAAAAATGTTTTTTTTTTTTACATTTTAAGGCACGTACGTAATCGCGGGGATCATCTTAAAGAGCTAAAATTTGGCATGCAGGTTCCTTGAGGAGCGTAGGGGAGCACTACGAAAGGACTTCCCGTAATTCTTACGGGAACGGGAAAAAAGGGGTTTATTACATTTTAAGGCCCGTACGTAGTCGCGGGGATCATCGTAGAGAGATGAAATTTGGCATGCAGGTTCCTTGGGGAGCGCAGGGGAGCACTATGAAAGGATTTCCCGATATTCCCACGGGAACGGGAAAAAAAGGGATTTTTACATTTTAATGTTTAGGCGCGTACGAAGTCGCGGGGATCATCGTAGAGAGATGAAAGTTGGCATGCAGGTTCCTTGAGGAACGTAGGGGAGCACTATGAAAGGATTTCCCGATATTCCCACGGGAACGGGAAAAATGGGATTTTTACATTTTAATGTTTAGGCGCGTACGAAGTCGCGGGAAACATCGTAGAGATCTGAAATTTGGCATGCTGGTTCCTTGGGGAGCGTAGGGGAGCACTAAGAAAGGATTTCCCGATATTCCCACGGGAACGGGAAAAAATCTAAATATATAAAACTCAAAGGTGACTGACTGACTGACTGACTGACTGACTGATATAGTGATCTATCAACGCACAGCCCAAACCACTGGACGGATCGGGCTGAAATTTGGCATGCAGGTAGATGTTATGACGTAGGCATCCGCTAAGAAAGGATTTTGCAAAATTCCCACGGGAACGGGAAAAAAAGGAATTTTTACATTTTAATGTTTAGGCACGTACGAAGTCGCGGGAAACATCGTAGAGATCTGAAATTTGGCATGCAGGTCCCTGGGGGAGCGTAGGGGAGCACTAAGAAAGGACTTCCCGAAATTCCCACGGGAACGGGAAAAAAAGGGATTTTTACATTTTAATGTTTAGGCACGTACGAAGTCGCGGGAAACATCGTAGAGATCTGAAATTTGGCAGGCAGGTTCCTTGGAGAGCGTAGGGGAGCACTAAGAAAGGACTTCCCGAAATTCCCACGGGAACGGGAAAAAATGTTTTTTTTTTACATTTTAAGGCACGTACGTAATCGCGGGGATCATCTTAAAGAGCTAAAATTTGGCATGCAGGTTCCTTGAGGAGCGTAGGGGAGCACTACGAAAGGACTTCCCGTAATTCTTACGGGAACGGGAAAAAAGGGGTTTATTACATTTTAAGGCCCGTACGTAGTCGCGGGGATCATCGTAGAGAGATGAAATTTGGCATGCAGGTTCCTTGGGGAGCGCAGGGGAGCACTATGAAAGGATTTCCCGATATTCCCACGGGAACGGGAAAAAAAGGGATTTTTACATTTTAATGTTTAGGCGCGTACGAAGTCGCGGGGATCATCGTAGAGAGATGAAAGTTGGCATGCAGGTTCCTTGAGGAACGTAGGGGAGCACTATGAAAGGATTTCCCGATATTCCCACGGGAACGGGAAAAATGGGATTTTTACATTTTAATGTTTAGGCGCGTACGAAGTCGCGGGAAACATCGTAGAGATCTGAAATTTGGCATGCTGGTTCCTTGGGGAGCGTAGGGGAGCACTAAGAAAGGATTTCCCGATATTCCCACGGGAACGGGAAAAAATAAATTATAATCCTAGATTACAAACACTTTCAAGAAACACGTTATGCAGATTACCTACTGTTAGATTACCTGCCTATTGTCCAGTAAAAAGGAAATGATTGATGAGTTCACTAAAACATTCTTTAAACCAGTCTGCTATTACCTAAATAATGAATTTTGGCACTTAACTATTTATTCATAAGAGATCAATGAATCAGAGAAAAAAAAGGAAAAATCTATACATATAATAAATAATAATTCTGTACAAGTCGCGCCTGAAAATTGAAAATTAAAAGAAACTATCAAGTCAAAGGGACTATATGAACGATACTGAACACAAAATAACAATTAAAAAAAAAAAACTGTATGTATGTATGTATGTATGTATGTCCGGATTTAACTCGAAATCTACTGGACGGATTGAAACAAAATTTGGTATGGGGGTAGTTTATAACACTGGTCAACATATAGGCTACTTTTTATCCCGAGGAAATGCATAGTTCTCGCGGGAAGGCTATTAACAAATTCCACGCGGACGAAGTCGCGGGCAGAAGCTAGTTTCCTCATAAACGCGTAGAGGTATTAAATTGAAATTCATACCAAATACTCAGGTCTATAATACCTTTAAGCTGTAACAAAATCAAACTTCTATGTCAACGCAATCAAAAGAAACAGCAATTTAAGCTGCATATTTTGAAACTCGCAAGTACTCGCAAGGGAATCAAAACCTAAAGGGTACTTCCAGTCGACCTAGAATCTTGAAATTTGGCATGATGCAACCTTTTATAGCACACATAAAGGAAAAAATCCGAAAACCTTAAATATTTAGTTACATTACAAAATATATATTTTTTAAGATCTTTGTCTTAAATTTATGCTACTCCATCTTTCCCCATTGTAATGTTATGAATTTCATTTTGCAATAAAAATACCATAGTTATGACTCGATTGTCGTAAAGAACGAACTTTGTAAACCTTACAGGTTTGTACGGAACCCTCGGTGCGCGAGTCCGACTCGCACTTGGCCGGTTTTTTTGAAAGTAATACGAACATTTCCGAGCATGTTTGAGAAAAAATAAATAAATAAAGATAGAAGAATTTTTTATTAGATTTTATTTAATTTTTGTAGAACTTTATTATTTTTCAGTTCTATTGCAATTACAAAATTAATAATATAAACGTTTCTAATTCCTTACTTCTGTTTTTCTTATTTTTTCGCAACTGTATTAAAAAACGTCGTTCGATACACGTGCGGAAGTGTCATTCTTCACTCGTCCCGAGTCTTGCCACGAGCCGCAGGAAATCTCGTTACTCGTGAAGTAATGACACACTTTCCGCACTAGTATCGAAATGTACTATTATCTAACTACATAGCGCGAGACAAAGATGAAAGAAGCCTCGGTTGAAACTTTGGGGACCTTTTGATTGAATGTGAAAAATTACGTTTCTATGTATGTGGAATGCTGATGCCTTCTGAAATTCCCTGTTTCACTACGTCGCACGCTGCGATCGTTTTGCTATTGCCCACCACCGACTATATATATGCACCATAGAAAAGAAATTCTATTATATCTACAGCGAATACCCCCACGCAGTGATCTCACACATGGATGAATTAGGTACTTACTTCGCAGATGCGTGCAGGGCTCCTAAAGATTTTTTCCTTCACTGGAAAATTTAAATTGTAAGTAACAATTCGTACAGCTCGGCGAGTAAAGTACTTATAAGCATTGATCTATTACGAGTATAAGTAAGGATTCACAATCAGCCGGAGAAAAATGGCCCGTCAAATCGGATGCCCGAACAACTCGGGCATCCATTTGGCGCTCAGTAAATTTGACACTTAAGTCTTATAGCGTTAGGTTTACTTTTGTATAAAATATTTGTCTTGACACATATTATAAAGAGGCGTTATTAGATAGGTACCTATTGTAACGTATTTTCTAATGTCAGTTTGCTCCATATATTTTGACATATTCTGTTAGGCACTGTCCGTCCATATGTTATAACTTACTAGCTTCTGCCCGCGACTTCGCCCGCGTGGCATTCGGTTATCGCGTTCCCGCGGGAACTACGCGTGTTTCCGGGATGAAAAGTAGCCTATGTCCTTTCCCGGGACCCTAACTATGTGCATACCAAATTTCATCGCAATCGGTCCGGCGGTTGAAGCGTGAAGAGGTAACAGACAGACAGACAGACAGAGTTACTTTCGCATTTATAATATTAATATGGATTATAGGTCAATGCTTACAAGTCTTATAACTCACTTAGCTGAGTTTTAAACCCCCGAACGAACCTCTGTATGCGTAGCGGAGTATCACTAGGATACCACTGTTTCAAAAACAACCCCAAGTAATATTTTAGGTTCCTTCTACAAAAAGAACCTCGTATTTCTTTAAATCTTTCGTACGTTTCGCTGTACGTGTGTGAACGAAAAACGAGTCCTTAATGTCGTTTTGATGTTATCGAAAGTGCTGTAAAAGCGTCCGTCGCATTTTGTATAGAAATTAATGGTGTGGCCGCGTGACGAATCGACGCGGTCCGGCGGCGGCGCCGACGATCGGGGGCTATATTCGAAGTCTTACATAGGGATCTCCCTGTTCCCTATAGGATCGCTCTGTTAGAGTTTGTATACTTGCCTTTAGTCTATGTATTCAACCTATTTAAAAAAAAAGGACTAGACACACCTGTAGCAATACCATGAGTATACAGTGACCGTACTCGCTAGCGACTACGTAAACGATTTGTATGAAGAATAGTACAGCGCCCCTGGCGGTCACTCGTTGAACTAAAATTCTTCATACAAATCGTTTACGTAGTCGCTAGCGAGTACGGTCACTGTAAACTCATGGTAGTGCTACTGTTTCTGTCAGCGTATGAAAAACTCGTATTGGGAGTTCTCAATGGCCGTCACCCAAGATGGACGTTGACGTTTGTTGAGTCTCTCCAATTTTATTTTATTAATCATTTACACCGTACATTTACCTTTATTACCGAACAACTTGCAGGCCTGTGGCCCTTACTTTGATATTGGCGAAGTGTCCAAGACAGAAGCCATTAATGTATATAGAATAGAATAGAAAACTCGTTTTCTTTATTGCTTAAATGTGATTATTATATTATCTCAGTAATAACTGTGCAACCACGCTCTGCTGCAATACGCTCACGCGTCAAGTTGAACTTAGCTGCTTAAAGTTCACGCGACGCGTCAGCGATCCTATAGGGAACAGGGAGATCCTTATTTTAAGACTTCGAATATAGCCCCGGGCCGACAAGAACGGAAAAGAAAAATAAACACATAGGTAGGTAAGGTACTTAGGGTGGGTTAATAATCAGCGTCAGTAGCCGAGTTTCAGAACCTTGCCGCAATTTATACGTACAGTCGCTCATGCTATCAGATACATCTGAGCATACAAGGGTGTTTATAAATATCTGAACATGCACTTTAACGTGTTAACAATAAGGTACTGTTCAGATATTTACGACTACCTTGTGCGGTCAGATATATCTGGTGGCGACTGGAAAGAAAATAATTCAACTCAAAGGGCAAAGGTGGGTTGTCAATGTCTCCGATCGATCGCAGTTTTAGGGGAATGAAAAAAAAAACATCGTGAGGAAACCTGCAGGCATATGCGAAGTACTTTAAGGATCATCATCATCATCATCATCATCATTTCAGCCAAAAGACGTCCACTGCTGGACATAGGCCTCCCCCAAGGCTCGCCACTCAGACCGGTCCTGTGCTACTTGCTTCCACCGGTTTCCCGCGACTTTCACGAGGTCGTCGCTCCATCTTGTTGAAGGCCTACCGACAGCTCGTCTCCCGGTTCGCGGGCGCCACTCGAGAACTTTCCGGCCCCATCGGCCATCAGTCTTGCGAGCAATGTGCCCCGCCCACTGCCACTTAAGGCTCGCAATTCTTCGGGCTATGTCGGTGACCCCAGTTCTACTACGGATATCCTCATTTCTGATTCTATCACGCAGAGAAACCCCGAGCATAGCCCTCTCCATTGCCCTCTGAGTGATTTTGAGCCTTCTTATGAGGCCCATCGTAAGCGCCCACGTCTCGGAACCATAAGTCATCACTGGAAACACACACTGGTCGAAGACTTTCGACTTGAGACACTGCGGTAATTTGGACGAAAAGACACTGCGAAGCTTCCCGAACGCTGCCCAGCCGAGCCGGATTCGACGATTGACCTCTTTCTCGAAGTTGGACCTACCTAACTGGACTGTTTGTCCCAGGTATACATAATGGTCAACAACTTCGAGCGCAGAGCCTCCGATCATTACGGGAGTTGGTACAACATGGACATTAGACATAATTTTCGTCTTGTCCATGTTCATTTTAAGACCAACTCGATCGGAAACTCTGCTGAGGTCAGCGAGCATAGTACTGAGGTCTTCCATGGTCTAAGCCATGACTGACTGACTCATGACTTTAAGGATATGTGTGTGTAAAGTCCCCAATCCGCACTGGGCCCGCGTGGGGACTAGCCCAAACCCTCTCGTGATGAGAGGACACCTGTGCCCGTAAATAGGCTGTTGCGATGGTGCTGAATGGAAGTCGCGGGCAAAAGCCAGTAGACTATTAATCTGTGAAACACGCCATACATTAGTTACCATCAACAAGCAACCTGGCTCTTAAGGCCGTTCCCTGACCCAGCATCGTCAAATTGCTCATGTAAGATCATCCTTTTCTAAGAAATGATAAATGTTAAAAATATGAAAAAAAAAACATATGTTATAATTGATTATAATTATCATCCTTACATTGACGGCTTTCGTTACACGTTTTAAGAAACTTCGCTCGATACAATTTAGTTCCAAAGTAACCTCTAACTCACACCTTTAATCCAACTTTACTCCAGTTTATTATATCAAACAGTGTAAAACTAAATATAACAGAAATATTAACCATATGTAATGGTCTCGATGAATAATAACACACAGTTCAAGTAGAACGTTTAATGTTACACACATTACACCATAAAATTCACTTAGTAACAGACAAAATCAGTCTTAGTAATTAAAATAAACGAGAAAACTTAGCGCGTGCGCGAGCCTGTCAAAGCGGAGTGCCGACTGACAGTCAGTACAAATGGCGGCCGCGGCTAGGCGCGGCTGCGCGAATGCGCGATGATGTGAGTGCTATCAGCCTTGTTGCAGGCGTTACACTCCCCCTCTAGTTCGAAATAGCGCCCTCGCTTTCGGACTAGGAATATACTTAATAAATTCTAACAAATTTTAGTTTACAGCGACGTCGTCGAGGACTGTAAGTACGCGCGGTGTAAGTAAAAGCTAATGTACTACATAGTTGGTGGTCGAGATGTGATATAAATATTACGTAGAATCTAAAATTTAAACCACCTGAAACATCCCATGATAGCAAAGGTAATTAGGTACTTAATCTAAATAACGGCGTGGTCTTCCACGCTTGCGTTTCTCTCGTACAGCTGGTTGGACTTCACCAATGAATGGAGTGAGTTGTGAAGTATGGTACTTACCAAGAACTACTCCGTCGCTGACACGTTCCAGAATGTATGTGGTTGGGCCTACCATCTCGCGAACCTTGTAGGGCCCATCCCTCCTTGGAATGAACTTGGGAGTTTGTCCCTTCGCAGCGTCATTGGAGCCCTGTGTCTTCAGCAATACGAGTGCTCCAGGTTCGTAGTCGGGTGCAGGACGACGGTGTTCATCGGCGTATCTTTTCTGCCGCGCCTGAGCGTGCTCGTGCACGTCACGGGCATGCAGCAGAGTGCCGGCCAGCCGCTTCAGGTAAGGTGTCACAGCCGCCACCACGGTGTCGCTTTCGACTATCGCGCGCATGTCCGACGCGGCGTCAGCTGGAGCACGGAGTTCCCTGCCGAACGTTAGGAACCCAGGTGAGTAACCGGTGCTGGACGTAATCGCTGAGTTCATGGCAAACCTGATAGCTGCCAAATGGGCGTCCCATGTGTTGTGCTCGTTGCCAACCAGTATCGCCAGCTGGGGCTTTAGGTCGCGGTTTTTCCTTTCTATGGGGTTCGCTTCGGGGTGGTAATACGAGGTTAAACATTGCTGGATACCCATTGCGTGACATACCTGCTGCGTCACCTCGCTGATGAACTGGACTCCATTGTCGCTTATCATGCGACGTGCAACGCCGTAACGTGGGAACACTTCCGCCGTGAGCACTTTAGCGCATTCCAGACTGGTCGCTTGCTCTAGGGCGAACAGCTCGACCCAACGCGTGCACACGTCTTCCACGATAAGGATCCATTTCTTACCGTCAGTGGTCTCGGGCAACGGTCCAAATAAATCTACCGATATTACCTCGAATCTCCGAGCAATGGCGGGCGTCTGAACGAGCCCTGCTGGTTTCCTCGTGTCCACCTTGTAGCGTTGACATGCGACGCACTTTTTCACGTAATCAGTGACATACGTACGCATGTCGGGCCAGTAATACTTTTGTGTGATGCGATGCAGAGTGCGCTCGGCTCCAAAATGGCCGGCGGTAGGCGCATCGTGATAATTTGCTAACACCTGTGCGCGCTCGTGCTCTGGGACCACGAGGCAGGCGTCGTCTTCTTCGGTGTCTGGGGCATACCTATACAGAATGCCGTCGGAGATCACGTAGCCGCGATCAGCCCACTGTCTCCCCCTGAACGGATCGTCGTCTGCTTCCAAATCGACGATAATCTGACGTACCTCCGAATCCTTGAGTTGATTTTCGCGTACGTTGCCAGGTGTACGTGCAGGGAAATCGACAACGGCGAAGCATAGATCGCAGTCGCTCGTTGGCTCCTTCGTACAGGGTGGCCTGGACAGCGTATCTGCAATCACATTAGACCGACCTGGCGTATACTCTATGCGTAGATCGAATTCTTGGAGGATAAGTGCCCATCTTGCCAGACGACCGCTTGGTGAGCGCAGGCTCATCAACCATCGCAACGGTTGGTGGTCAGATTTCACCGTAACCTGCGCTCCTTCGATGTATCCACGGAACTTACTTACCGCCCAGACTACGGCTAAGGCCTCCCTTTCCGTAGTCGAATAGTTTCGTTCGGCGGCGTTGAGCTGGCGGCTCGCATATTCGATCGGACGTTCATCGCGTCCCTCCCCCTGCATTAGAGCAGCTCCGAGGCAGTAACCGCTGCTGTCTGTACGCAGCACAAAGGGCTGCGACTCATCGGCTTGTCGTAGTATCGGCGCAGATGTCAGCAACTTCTTGATGCTCTCGAAAGCTCGCTGTTGTTCTTCGCCCCAACGAAATGTGCTGTCTTTCTTCAGCAAGTTGGTGAGCGGCCGGGCTACGTCGGCGTAGCCGGGGATGAACCTGCGAAACCAGCTAGATGTTTGAAGGAAGCATTTGAGATGCTTGATGTTTTGAGGCGGATCCATGGCCGTGATGGCAGCCGTTTTATCAGGATCTGTATGGATCCCACCAGGCAGAAGGACGTGACCGAGAAATTTGACCGAATCGCGAGCAAAGTGACTCTTAGCTCGGTTGACTCGCAATCCAAACAAGGCGAGTCGGTCAAACACAGCTTCAAGGTCAGCGAGGTGGCGTTCAAAAGGGCCCGGTGACAAAACGATCAGGTCATCTAGGTACGCTAATAGGGACACACCTTTAAGATTGGAGCGGAACCTATCTATCAGCCGCTGAAAGGTGGCGCCTGAGTTGCGCAGTCCCATCGGCATACGCTTAAAGCGGAACGTACCTAGGGGCGTGGTGAACGCGGTTTTGTCACGGTCATCGGGGTGAACGTCGACCTGAAAGTACCCTGACCTGAGATCTAGGGTAGTCATGTACTCACTGGTCCTCGCCTCATGCAGAATATCTTCTATCCTGGGGAGCGGGTATCGGTCTGGCTCTGTTACTGCATTCAACTTCCTGTAGTCGATGCAGAGCCTCAGACTTCCATCCTTCTTGCTGACGAGGACGACATTGGAGGCCCAGGGGGACTCACATTCTTCTATCACCTCGTCGCGTAGCAGTTTTTCCAGCTCGACCTTCAGCGCTTCCTTGCGCTTCGGGGAGATCCTGTAGGGTGGCGATGCGATAGGATCTTGACTCTCACTTACCTTGATCCTATGTGTGGCGAACTCTGTGGCGGGTCCTCTGATCGCAAACTGTGCGGCTCTGTCCTGTATGAAGTTGTCGAGTGTGTGTCGCTGGTCCGGTGATAAATTAGGACCTTCATCGGGGCGCAGGGAGAGCTCGACGGCTTCGGCTCTCATCAGCTCTGCATCCTCGGCGTCATTCAGGTGGTATCTGTGGATAAAATCGAAGCGCCTCTCCGGGTCATCTGAAAAACTCCATGAGTCCCGAGAGCTGTCCAGGACTATTCCAGCCTTCGCTAAGAATTCAAAACCTAGAAGCGTCTTCGTGTCACCTGGGATCACCATGAAGTCAGCTTCGAACTGCCGACCTTCGATGGTGACCGGTACGCCGGCGGTGAGCACCTCCATTTCGTGCTTGGCACCGTCTGCGAAGCGCAGCGTCCTCTTCACGGTTGAAAACTGTATCTCCTCGGCGACCAAGATTTCATAAAGCGCGGGGCTTGCGATGCAGTGTGTAGCGCCGGTATCTGCAATTGCAACACCTTGGCGGCCCAAAATACCTACGCTCAACATGGGATGTGAATTAGAAATATCACCAGATAAAACGTTGAACTCATTAAAGTTAAAATCGGCACGTTTAGGTACATTACAGTTATCACATCTCGACCGCACAACTCCCTGTTTGCCACACCCGTAGCAACGCACAGGTTCAATTTCCTTCATAAAGTTACCCTTAGGTTCATTTTTACTCGTATTTACGACATTATTATTACCTACTGCATTTTCGGTTTTTTGACGTAAGTTACGACATTCCTCAACGACGTGGCCGTAAACTTTACAAAATGAACAACGGCCTCTATTACGTTTTACTTTATTCGACTTATTATTGTCGATTCCGCGCGGAATATTACTACCGATACAATTACTCACGTTCGTACTACGATCGTAACCTGTATTTACGGAGCTCGCGCTCGGACTATGAACGTTGACAGAATTTGCGGGGCGGGCGCTCGGACTATAAACATTGTCAACAGACGCGCGAGTCGCGTCGGCAACGATCGTCGAATTCACAAACGAAGGCTTTTTTACTTGCAAGATGGCTTCCTCTGCAACTCTAGCTTTATTTAAAAGACATTCTATAGAATCGATGCCATCTCGCGCTATTCGTTTGCGAATCCGCCGATGTAATAAGCCGTAAATAATATCTACTTGCATCACTTCTGGTACACTATAAGGCAGTCTTACAATTAATGATCGCAAGCGACACACAAACCCCTCCGTACGTTCCTCCGTTTGCTCTGCGGCGAATATCTCCCGCAGCAATTCGTGAGCTGGGCGGGGCGCGCCGTACATCGCGCGCAGCCGGTCCGCGGCGTCGCGCCACGACTCCACTGTGCTTTTGATGCCTCGCCACCACACGGCGGCCTCGCCCTCCAGCAGCATGGACAGTCCCCTTACAGCGTGTTCGTCGCTCACGGCGGTACATTCTTTGTACACCTCGACCGCGTCGATGAAGGCTTCTAACACCTCGGCGTCACGCGAGCTGCCGTCGAACCTCGCGGTGCACTTGTGAAAGTTGCCTCCCGCGGCGGTTGATGTGTTGACGGCGTGCGCGGCGTCCGGCGTGGGCGTCGACGACGACGGGTTCCACGTAGTGTTGTTA
>CAXARK010000538.1:0-17048 GCA_963971205.1 Aethes cnicana
AAGAATCTACGTCTAGTGTTAAACCTAATAGACAGTATTGTGTGTATTGCAGACGTCCCGGACATTTACGTGAAGATTGTAGTAAGATAAAAGTGAAAGCTGATACGAATCCGGTTGTATCGTGCTACGGCTGCGGCGCCCCCGGAGTGATTCGATCGCAGTGCACTGTATGCAACCCTGTATCCTTTAATGCAATAACCGAGCTGAGCCAAGGTATTAGTAATCCTTTATTTGATTGTAAAAATTGTAAAAGTGATAAGAATGTCAACACAAACATAACCTCAAATTGTCAAAACAAAATTGTGTACAGTGACGAAATATGCTCCTCCTCTGGCCCCCAGAGCGATTTGGTTAGTGGTTTGAGCAGTCTTTTACCATTATCGCGCTGTATTGGTGATCATTCAACTAACACTGGGTCTATGATTAGGTCACGACAGGTCGAAGTCACGGATCACAAAAACATAGATATGGTACGTAAGGAAAGTATGAATCGAAATCTTTCTACGAACACGTCTCGTAGTTTGTGTCGTACAGAGGATGTTTTAGAGGTTTGTTTGACATCTAATGTTCGTAATGATTCAGTCTCATTGTGCAAGCCTTCACGGCCGATTTTTCATGTGCAAGTTTTAGGTTTAAATGGCACCGCATTGGTCGACACTGCCGCTCGACAGTCTATCGCCGGCCATTCGTTGTATGCAATTCTTAAGGCGAAGGGATACCCGATGGCGTCGTCCGTGCGAACTGTCAAGCTTGCAGATGGGCAGATCTGCACCAGACAGATTGTGGAAGCTTGTGATGTGGAGGTAAGATTGCAAGACAAAGTTTTTAAAACTAATTTTATGATATTTCCTGAATCACAGGGTAATGACACATTACTTGGGATAGATTTCTTGCATTCTGCTGGTGTTGTGCTTGATCTGAAGACTAAAGTGTGGCATTTTTCAGGTGAGCCAAAAAGGATTTTCCGCTTGCACCTCGAGCAGACTCCACAAGTACAGCGCTCCATATGCGCTGCTGCCGTTTTGAAGGAAGATGAGGGTGTGATGCTGAGTGAAGCTAACCGTATCAAGCTGGCTGAATTACTCCAAGCAAATGATTCCATTTTCCGGCAAGGGGGAGAGGTCACGCCCTATGCAGAGCACAGGATTGACACGGGTGACCACCCTCCTATCGCGGTGCCTCCATACCGACTGACACCAGCAAAGAAAGAGATTTTGAAGCAAGAGCTGGACAAGATGTTAAAAGATGGTGTTGTGGAGGAATGCGACTCACCGTGGGCGGCTCCTGTAGTTCTCATCCCGAAGAAAGACGGCACCTACCGGTTCTGCGCCGACTACCGCCGCCTGAATGGAATCACCAAGTCTGATACTTATCCACTCCCGCTCATTGACGAACTGCTTCAGTCTACTAAGCGAGGTTGCTACATCAGCTCAATTGACCTGCGCTCGAGCTACTGGCAGGTGAGCGTTGCAGAGTGTGATCGAGATAAGACGAGCTTCATTACACAGCTGGGAACATATCGCTTCACGAAAATGCCGTTCGGATTGAAGAATAGTCCTGCGACGTTCCAGCGGTTAATGGACAGATTCCGAGCTGGATCCTCTCTGCGTGATACCACCCTGCTCTGTTACCTTGATGATCTACTGGTCATTTCTGAGGATTTTGAGAAGCATCTGGAGGACTTGCAGAAGGTTTTCGACCGTCTTCATAAATTCAACCTGCGGGCAAACAGAGAGAAGTGTTGCTTTGTCCGGGAAGAAGTGAAGTACCTCGGTCATCTTATCACTCCAGCTGGAATCAAGCCCGATGAAGCCAAGATTGCAGCTATTCTGTCTATGAGGGAACCTGCTAACCTGAAGCATTTGAAGACATTCCTACAGACCTGCTCGTGGTATAGGAAATTTATACCAAATTTCTCACATGTAGCTGAATGTCTTACAAAATTGACAAGAAAGAATCAGGCCTGGGAATGGGGACCCAGACAAACTCACGCTTTCAACGAGCTCAAGCGTCTCCTCACATCTGCTCCGATCCTGATCCAAGCTGATTATCGGCTACCTTTTGTACTGAGAACTGATGCCAGCAACTATGCTTTGGGTGCTGTTTTGCTGCAGGGAGAAGGTAACAGTGAGCGTCCCCTGGAGTATGCAAGCAGGTTGTTGACATCAGCAGAAAGAAATTATACCACCACGGAGAGGGAAGCCTTGGCCGTTGTTTGGGCTGTGGAGCGATTTCGAGGTTATTTGGATGGTCACCCTGTTACCGTGAAAAGTGACCATCAGCCTCTCAAGTGGCTTTTGACTCTTAAATCTCCGTGTGGGCGTCTTACTCGCTGGGCGCTGAAACTGCAAAGCTTCGATATTCAGTATCAGTATACCCCGGGTAAAGCCAATGTCGTTGCTGACACGCTCAGCCGACCTATTTGTGATGACGATACGAAGACCAACTGTGGTATTTGCTCTGTTGTAGTGGACCTGCCGGCTACAACACCGTCGGATCTGCGACAGAGGCAAGTCGACGATCCAGACCTCGCGAAGATCATCAACGACTTAGAGAGCGACGACGAACTCTTAAATCTTCGCTGGGCCGATCGTGGTTTCATCCTGTCCCAAGGTATACTTTACAGGTATGACGCTGACGCTGACGCCGAGGAGGCGCAGCTGGTTGTTCCCGCGTCGATGAGGGACACTGTCCTCAAGGAGCATCACGACGAGCCTACTGCAGGTCACCAAGGTGTCGAGCGCACGCTGCAGAGCCTTCGTCGTTTATATTACTTCCCTGGCATGCGCCGATTTGTAACGGAGCACATCAAATCTTGCGTAAACTGCCAGAAGTATAAACCTTCGAACACCAAGCCACCAGGGTTGTTGCAGACGCCCATCCTGAACCAGAGAGGAGAAGTTCTGGCGATGGATCTCTTTGGACCGCTGCCTGAAGGGATAGGGGGAGCGCGTTGGATATTCCTCATCGAAGATACCGCCACCCGATGGATTGAGCTGTTCGCCTTGAATGAGGCAACAGCGGATGTATGTGCGAAGCTTCTCATAGAAGAATATTTCTTACGCTACGGTTTTGCTCGTCGAATAGTGTCTGACAACGGTGTTCAATTTGTTTCAGCTGTTATGCAGCAGGTAATGCACACCTTAGGTATCAAGCAGAACCTCATACCGGTGTATCATGCTGAAGCAAATCCAGCTGAAAGAAAAAATAGAGACATGAAGACATTGCTCTCTATTCTGGTGAAAGATAATCATCGGTCCTGGCCTGTATTTCTTCCTCAGGTTCGCTTCGCGTTAAACAGTGCGAACTGCTCCAGCACTGGTCGCAGCCCGGCTTATCTGACCTTCGCTCGAGAGATGAGGACGCCGTTCGAAGCTGGACGCGACGTGCGCAGCATACTGTCTAAAGACAATTATGTGCCCCAGATCACGCCTTATCTCACAGATTTTCTCAACAGGTGGGATGAAGTCAGGGAGAGAGCCGAGAATCAACAAGACCGGCGTAAGAATGATGCGGATGGAAGGCGTCGACCCACACATAAATATCAGCTGGGCGACTTAGTGCTGCTATCCTCACATCACCTTAGCAACGCAAGCCAAGGCATAACGAAGAAGTTTATGCCCAAACGCGACGGCCCCTATGTTATTTCTAAATTGTGTAGTCCTACCACATTTTGGGTTTCAGATCGTGTCACCAAGGCTGTGGTGGGGAAATTTCATTCCCATGATCTCGCTCCTTTTGTGTCCGCTCCAGGCGATGACGTCCAACCTGTACGACCTCATAGACCCAGGGGTAGACCTAAAACTAACATAAGTAGGGACATTGTAGCCAAGCCACCCACGGGCCGTGTTGGCGGCTTGGAGGGGGAGTGTATAGCGCCATCTGCAGGCTCAGACGTAAATTACGCGCCACGCTCTCGCCGCGCCCGACAAATCCGCGCGCCCGCGCGCTTGTCAGTGTGATGAGACTTTCTTTTTTCCTTTTTTTAGTATCTATGGTAGGAAGCGAAAAATTGTACGAACGCTAGTTGTGGCCATTTTGTTTTTTCTAATAAGAATATTTTATTGTAAACGTGTTTTACTTAGTCTGCCCGCTACAACAAATTTTACATTACATGTATAAAATATACATATAACTTGAACTTAAATCTAAGATCTTAGAGATGTATAGTCTCCAGAGGTCCAGAAAAAAAAAATTATGGAGATGGTCTCCATTGTCAAATAAATATAAATTCCATAGATGTCAACAGTCTCACAATGTCAATAAATAATGAAATACATCATGTATAAAAGAGTTCATTAATACATGTCAATAAGAACATGCTGATGAGGTCTCTCGCTTAAAATGTTTGACTTAGTAATATATTTAAAGCTAATGATTATTTTTAAACGTCCTTGCAAGCATGAACAGACCGGACCCCACAGACAGCTCTTGGGTCCTCTTAACACGAGAGGGTTTTGGGCTATTTGTCCCCACGCGGACAAAAAGCGGATTGGGGGGCTTCCCATCATCATTTGTTATCATTAGCTAATGTGAACTCTGGTGGAAGCGAGTAAGCACAGGACCTGTCTAAGTGGGAGCCTTGGGGGAGGGCCTATGCCCAGCGGTGGACGTCTTTCGGCTGAAATGATGACGATGATGAATGTGACTCTATCGGTTTGTTACTCATTCACGATCACGATAAAACCATAAAGCCTTTTTTCAAAGTTTTAACAGACTTTAAAAAAGGAGGCGGTTCTCAATTCGCCTGTAGCTGTTTTTAAAAAGCTTTTATTTAAAAACTAGCTGACCTCGCGGACTTCGTAATGCATTAGATTATTTTTTGGGTAGGTATGAAAAATAGCTTACAGTTTTAACAAATTTCATAAGAATCGGTCGAGCCGTTTCGGAGGAGTTTGGTTACAAACACTGTGACACGAGAATTTTATATATTAGATAGAGTTTAGATTAGTGCTCTACTTACTGACTCTCTTTTAACTTCTTGACTTTCTTACTAACTGCTGTTGATTGGCTAATTTTAGAGTCTTTCCCAGACCCTCTGGTTATGAGGAGGCTGTGCCCCATAGTGGGACCTTCATGCTGTTGAATTGGACAGTCGCCCAGTATCTAAAAATCTAAATAGCTTAGACCTGCTTAAACCCATTTGTCCAAGCTGCTAACTTCGGAATAGCTCCTCAACCAAATACCTAAGGTTTAGGTAGCTGGGTCAACTTAAATCGAGCGTTAGTGCAAGTGGCTTTACTTTAGTAAAGTATCTTAGTTCTTAACTACTGTTTGTCATATTAATAAACGAAATAGAAAGCTAACAACACTTCGTTAAGACGGAGGCTCAACATACATGGATGAATATCAGAACAGTTGTATATTTCGTTCTCTTGCAGACTTGTAGGTTTACCTAAAGGAATAGTCATGAGTGCAACACAACTTTAAAGTGCTAAGGTAGCGGTTCACTTTCACTGCGGGTCTTGAACAGGATACCGACATTGTGTAGAAAGCTTAGGAGAGAACTAAAGCCTATTATAAATGCGTAAGATAACTAGTATGGCTGTCTGATTATCTGTGCGCCGAAACAAGTAATCTAGTTTCGCTTAAATGTTTTTATGGTTCCGAACCTCAAGAGGTAAAAACGGAACACTTATAGGATCACTCGTGTGTCTGTCCGTCCGTCTGTCACAGTCAATTTTCTCCAAAACTACTGGACCGATTAAGTTGAAAATTGGTACGTATATGTATTTATACCTATATAGATTATCTCAACCCTGGAAATTATTTTACGTCCCACAGCTGGGCAGTGGGCACAGCTAGGCCTCCTCTCGTCACGAGAGGATTTGGGCCATAGTTCCCTCGCGGTCCCAATGCGGATTGAGGGCTTCACACACATCCTTGAATTACTTCGCAGATGCGTAACTGGTTCTCAAATTGGATTTCGCACATAAGTAGACTTAGAAAGAGCCGGGATCGAACTTCCAAGCCTCTGCGACGAGAGGCGGAAATTGGAACCAATAGGCCGCCACGGCTTCTTTATGACGTCACCATCCGATAAATGTTAATAATTATTATCAATACTTATGTATATTTACCCAAAGATGAAGTCACGGTACCCACGCTATGTCAATATCACACGTATAATAATAAGACTTTAGAACAAGTATTAGGTAAAGCCGCGAATGTGGGCGGGGTGTAGGTCTTGCCCGTTCACGATGCTAGTTTTTACCTAAATCGCAATATATATTGGGAAACAATCACATTAACAAGTTATTTTAGATGATGTACATTAATGTAATTTTAATATGCTTGGTCAATACCAAGCATATTAAGCATAGCATTTAGCTTCGATGGCAATCATCGAAGCTCTTATTTAAGCTGCACATAGAATGCAGAGGATCGGAGATTCAAATCTCAGTGCGTGACCTGGTGCAAGGTCCTTCCGGATAGCTGCCACCGTCTTACTCACTAACTTGCCGAAAAATAGCAGTGCTCGCATTGTTGTGTTCTGGTAAGGGTTAAGACAACCGGTAAAATTATTGGAATAGAGGTATTCCATGTTAGGCCTCAGGGTTGACAACGTGTTCGGAATCTCACGATTTCTTATTTCCACGGGCCGCACTAGACGCAGTGATCGCTTAGGTACTATAAGGTGCCTGTGTGCTCGTGTGCCTACCTGGGAAAATTTATGAAAATGTCATAAAAACTATATAAGCTCTGATTCGTAGCATCTTTGCAAAATGTGTTTTATTTTATTATTTACTTGCAATTTAAACGCGATCGGTCCACGAGTCGGCAAAGGTCACCGTCGAATTTAATGACGTTTTTATTGACTTTAACATGCCTTCTAGGTATTAACAATGCGTGCGTTGTTAAACACTATTTTCATGTATTATTATAGAGTACGCATTACGAATCAGTTACTAAAATGGTGTCTCTATTTATCTAATTCTAATTTATTAGATAATAAAATGTCTATTACATTTACATTATAAGAAGAACATTGAAATTCGAATAAATTGCTAAAGTAGGTATTTCAATGAACACTTCGAAAATTCGCGCTCCCATCAGTCACTAATAAAACAAACTGACATGACAATATGAATAACAAATACATACTACAATAGTAGTAGGATCAATAGATAGATATGGTGTTATGAAAGGACAAAGGAGTATTTTTAAGAAACTAAAATTTGTGGTGTCGAGTGTACATGAACGATAAAATATGTAAATTTTTCTCTGAACATTATTTGTAAAACCCCTTCGTTCATGTAAGTATACTCGCCACCAAAAAAATTTAGTTTCTTAAAAATAGTCCTTTATCCTTTCATAACACCAGAACACAGTCGTTTTTATCGTCTAAAGGTGCAAATCTTTGCTCTACAGTGGGAAGGCATTATCAAACCCCGTCACATAGATCAAACAATGGTTGTAGCGGAGGATTAACAAACATGCATATGACAGCAAAGTTCAGGAGAACGGGGATATGTGCTCACTGCTCACGCGCAGGTACACGCGAGCACGAAAGTCATAAGGCGATTCGATTGATAAATACCCACTGTAGAGTACCTAACAGTGACGAGTAATCTCACTTACGTATTATAGGTGTTTTTAATTTTTCACACATTCTGCTAAACAAGTAATATGGAAGAGATCGCTCTTCAGCTGTTGATATTGCCCTTCTTTGTAAGTCACTTCACTACATAGTATAAAACAAAGTCACTTTCTCTGTCCCTATATCCCTATGTATGCTTAAATCTTTAAAACTACGCAACAGATTTTGATGCGTTTTATTTAATAGGCAGAGTGATTCAAGAGGAAGGTTTTAGTATATATAATTTATTATAGTTTAACACTCAATTCCCGCGGGAACGGTATAACCGAATTCCACGCGGATGAAGTCGCGGGCAGAAGCTAGTACTGTGTGATTATTTTTTGGTCTTCGATAGTATTTATCGTAGTACTTATTGTATATTAATTAACAGTAAACTGCTTGGAGGATCTGTAATTGTGTGGTTCCAAAAAATCAATAAATTTCATAATTATTCGCCGGGAGTTAAATATCGCATAAAAAGCGTGAAACTCATTGTTTCACGTTGTCTCGGGATTTTGTTAACACTACGTTCGTAGTCGATGGTGATGATAATAAAATTCATTTCATACTATTTCTTAAGCAACTTTAGTAACTACCACTACTAACCACTACTACTACAGCCTATTTGCGTCCCATGTGTGCTGGGCACAGGCCTCCCCTCATCATGCCGTGAAAGTAATTAAAATAAAACTGAATCACTTCCGCACACACCAGTACGTTTTACCGATTCGATCGGCGTCGATCGATCATGCGCGGGCGCCGCGACACGCATTAGTAGTAGTTCGCCGCTAGATGGCTCCCGCGATATATCGAGATCGATTGCAATGATCGACACTGACGTGAGAAGATATTCAGATGTTACAGACTCCAGATGATTAAACATTTAAATGAAGTTCTACTAAAGAGAATTACATAGGTAGTTGTCATTGTCAAGCTGTGAATGAATCTCGTGTCATACTTAAGCTTTCGACATGGGTTTCGAGATCCTTAATTAAAGAATTGATAAGTCACATCCAGAACTAACTTGAACAGAACTTAAAACTAACCTAACTTAGCGCTAACTCCTAACCTAACTTATTTACGTATATTTTTCTAACAACCATCAAGCTTTGCTTAGTTTGGAGCTATGTAGATCTAATTGTGTGAAATTGAAGCATCCCAAGTTATTTCCATTGTTAGGTTAATTTTTCCCATGGATCCGATCAGCAGATTATTGTTACAGCAAATAAATTCCGTGTACTTACTTTATTATTTAAAACCAAGTACACCAGCTTATATCCAAATAAAGACATCACAATTGACACATTATTTCATAAAATTTCCTGCTTACTTACATTTTTATTCTGATTGCAGTCAACATAAATTCGAACTCCATCTGGCCAATTTTCTCGAGGGTCTTGACCCCTGAGTTACCTCTTAAAATAACTCTCAGATCGGATTTAAAATAAGAAGAAGTTTCCCAATTTGCGCGCAGTTTGATAATTTACGGACGTTCATAAAACACGCATAAAGGGCGCGTATACTTGCGCTGTTCCTGAGCGTGATTTCTCGGTTTGTTAAGGACCCCATCACCACTAACCCCAGGGTCTGTATCACGACTTGTATGGACTTCAGAAAGAGGAGGTTCTCAATTCTCCCTGTTTGCTGGATTTTTTTGGGGTTTGATGTGTCATTGGGCCCATGGGATTTGAGGAGTGGAATCTACTCCTAACTCCAAAAACTCAAAAGGTTCTCATGAGTGTAAGTTACAAAAATTTCAACATACAAAAAGGACATCTCTAAAGCCTTTAAAATAGAGGTCTGCTCTGGTAGCAAAACTAGTAAACCCCAAAAGTTTAACCTGTCCAAGCAGAGCCATTCCTAATCTTATAAAGCGACACTTTTTTGAAAAAAAATCCTATGATTACGCTTCAAATCTTCGACCATAAAGGCGCTATTCAAATCCTCTAATGAGATAAGAGGTTTTCAAAAGCCGGGGTCACTGGCCGCTGACGTCATTTGATTGGGCTGCGCACGATTGGCCCTCTAGTATAGTATAAATTGTAGTCTTTGGATTGGCCTGCGCTCGGTCGTGACGCCTGCGCAGATCTGTCACACTGTAGCCAGCAGCCAGAGTATGTCCCAGTGCTGGACAGGTTTCCTAATAGGAATGATGTTATCATCAATAAATTGCAAATAAGCTTGCGAAAAATTGCAAGGCCCGGCCCAGGTCCACAAAACACGCGCCTCACGCCTCACGGGTTCTCTCTATCTACTCGTATGGAGCAAATGTTAAATTTTAACAATCTGTAGCTAAAACTAGGCGTCTTGTGGATATAAGCACCCGGCGAATGAAAGTTTGAGTTGCATCAAAAAAGTTAACATCCGCCATCTGCCATGGGGTCCGGTCTGTTCATGATTGCAAGGACTTTTAAAAATAATCATTAGCTTTAAATATATGACTAAGTCAAACATTTTAAGCGAGAGACCTCATCATGTTCTTATTGACATTTATTAATGAACTCTTTTATACATGATGTATTTCATTATTTATTGACATTTTGAGACTGTCGACATCTATGGAATTTATATTTATTTGACAATGGAGGCCATCTCCATATATTTTTTTTATATTATTTTTTTCTGGACCGTTGGAGACTAACATCTCTAAGATCTTAGATTTAAGTTTAAGTTAGGGACTATACATCTCTTCAATGTAATTTTAGTACGTCCCTATATGTATATTTAATACATGTAATGTAAATTTTGAAAAACGGCCTTCTGCTTGAGTTTGTTGCGGCGCTTCTTCTCAAGCAATGGGTCTAGGAAGCGCTGGTAAATTCTTTTTCTGACGTGTAAAAGTGCCGCTATGTGGCCAATTTGCTGAATAAATGATTGAATTGAATTGAATTCCCATTCCATAGATACAGAAACGTCTCCATGGCGGAAATCTCGGCAGCTAAATAGTACATTACAACCCATTTATGGCCCTCAACTTCGGTTCGGGCCATAAATACCTGCCATCTGGGACATAGCAGCCCGTGGTTTGTCTAAAGTTTTGCGTCTTGCCATGGCTGAGAAGTGAGATTTTCTCCCCGCGTAGCAGGACAGAAAATCCCACTTTATGGCCAAGGGTGACGGATATTACTTAAGGGACGGACGTTAATTTTTTGATGCAACCTATGTAGGCTTACTTAATAAGCGTTGTTTCCAGTCTTGTTGAAAACTTACTACCGTGAGCCCCCTAGATACGGGTCTCTTTTGTATGAAAAATAGAGGTTAATTCACTGAGAGCTGAGTGCTCGCACTGTTGTGTTCCGGTAGGGGGTTAAGGCAGCCGGTGAAATTTCTGGCACAGAGGCATTCCATCTCAGGCCTCAGGGTAGGCAACGCATTCGAGATCTTATGTTTTTTTAATGGGGATCATAGGATTTCGGTGTCCATGGCCCGAAGTTACCACTTACCATCAGGTGGGTTGTGCGCTTATTTGCCTATACCATAGGTAGGTATATAAAAAAAGTATAAAAATAAATGCACTAATCTTAAAGAGCAATTCGTCACCGGCTTCGGCCGCGCTATGTTTGGGCCGGCGCCGGCGCCTAGGGCTGCTTATGGCATAATTGTGAACACGATATCTTGTTAACTGTGGCATGGAATGTGTGAACTACTCATTGTGCCCGGACCGCGTCAATCGAGGTTATTTTAAACGTGAGGATTAAAATAATACTACTACTACAACAGCCTATTTACGGCCCACTGCTGGGCACAGGCCTCTCATCACGAGAGGGTTGGGCTATAGTCCCCACGCGGGCCCAGTGTGGATTGGGGACTTCACACACATCCTTGAATTACTGATGAGATGCATGCAGGTTTCCTCATGATGTTTTCCTTCACCGAAAAGCTCAGTGGTAAATTCAAATTGAATTTCGCATATAAATAGTTTCAGAGTTGCGAGCCGGATTTAACCCGCGACCCTCTGCATGAGAGGCGGTAGGTCAAACCACTAGGCCACCACGGCTATTTATTAAAAGAATGTGTCACAAAAACTTTCATTTCTCTAATAAGCAATGAAATATGATCTTCAGTTAGTCACAAGATATCTACTAAGGAGTTGATGGTTAAAAAGTGACTAAGCCGAAGATGTGAAAAGTAATTTCATTTTTGAGCTTAACAAATTTTGCAAGTGTGATTAGCAAATCCCACAAGTCTCCAAAAGCGTAAAACCTATCAAATTTAATAGAAACCTATTCAATTTCAAAGTAGGGGGCGTTCCTTTTCCCAGTTAGCATTGTAGGAATTATATTTTGTCTCATTAATATTGGGAGATGAGGTTTCCACTTTAATTGAGACAGGGGATATATCATGTCCAAAAAAAACTTCCTCACATTCCCCAACAGATATATCTGGGATATTTATAATCACCATTGTTTGCACAGGTCTATCTCATGGCGACTTACGAAAAATCATAAACTATTTAATTTGCTGATTATTTATTTATTAAACCAAAAGCAGAAGCTGCGCGAAGGTGAAGGCAGCCCACGCGGACCCAAGGCCAGCGGCCATATGGCGCCTGGCCTTTAGACTCAGCCCTATAAGTCCACTCGTTGGGCAACACTTGGGTCCGCTGGACAGTTGCAATTGGGCATAGGGTGTGGCTAAAAATCCACTACAAACAAGGAAAAACTAGAATGTCGCTACATTAAATACCACCACTACAAAAGTACGCGGGGCCAGCGCGGATTGGATACATCATTGATTTAGTATTACTTCGCAGATGAGTGCAGGATATTAATATAGATCTAGCTGCTTAAAGTTCACGCGAGGCGTGAGCGATTCTATAGGGAACAGGGAGATCCCAATTTTTTTTGTAACGCTTTTGTAGGTATATTATCCAACCTATTGTCATTTTATTGTATTTAAAGAGTATGCAAAATAAAGTTATTTATTTCTTTTTTATTTTAAAACTTCTAACTGTACTGGTGGATGTCCTATACCTAAGTGACAGATAACCAACATTTTACTTTTTTCTTTAAGTATCATCTTTATCTTTACGAGGCGCAGGCGCATCGACCCCATGTTTGTCTCCCGTTCGCTGTCTGTAAATGGTAAATCCTTGACTATGTTTTCATAGTTTGCGCATCCTGTTCTACCATTTGTATGCACAAACACTGGTTATTTACATAGGTGTGTTTGAAATAGAACTGTGGGTGTTAGGTCTTAGTAAAGCCGTTTGTTAATTGATATTGAGTGAGTGATGACCGATGATCAACACGCGTTTGACTTGTGAGACTTGCATCATGGAGATAGAGTTTATAAGCACTTTAGCTTGTATAATATTATAATGTTCGGTTTGAACGTTAAAAGTAAATTGAGATTTAAATTGTGGAGCCATTCATTAAAAGAACCGTGTCTTCTATGTATCGTTGATTTGAATCTATTACTTATGTAATTTTACCAATACCAATTAAATGTATTATTAGAACTTTGCGATAGTGGTGTAATAAAAAAAACAATGGTTTGCACTCCGGGAGTGCCGGCAGAAGTGAAAACTGGAATATTAACGTTGTGCATTTGTGATATTTTGGAATGGTTAGGGAATAATTTTGCACGAATTGCTTTAATTATCAGTATAAAAGTACTATCATTTATGTGGTAAAATACAATATTCATTTATAGGGGGATACCTCCCCTCCTGCGCCGCGCCGGCGGTCTACTAGCTTCAATGACATTGTAACAGTTTTTCGATCTGTTCATCGGATCAGTTGTCCGTCTTACGGTCACGTGAACTGTCGCGAGTGTAAAAATTTTTCCCCATCACAAAAAGTGCACAGCGCCGCTTATGAAGTTTTCACTTCAAAAACATCAAATCGGTCTGTTTAATTTTAGCATAATCCAATAGATTACCAAAACAGCCTACTGCCAATAGGCCTCCTCTCATCGTTACAGGGTCCAGTAGTTGCCAATTAGTCCTCAAGAGGAAGGGCTGAGTGCAGATTGCCGACTTCATGCAAGAAGCATGTTTCTTCCCGATGTTTTCCTTCATGAATGTTTTTACTCAGATGTCTGCCTTAGGGCTCAAACCACTAAACTACTACGACTACCAGAGCCCAGGCGTAATCACTTTAGAAAATTAGTTCTAACGGTTCACGACGCTTAATTAATTTGTAACAACATACACAATGTCATGTAATGCACGCCATCTTGCGATGATATCCATCATGGAATTCACGGATGACTCTGCTGCTTTAGAACACGCCTTGGGTGCAGCGATTTAAAGTAAATTTCGTTGCTTCGCTTCGTCACGCATCACTTTTATTTTAAAAAGTTTACTTCTCTTTCTGTATGTTCGTGTGCGAATAAATGATTTTATAGAATAGAATAGAATAGAATCATAAATATTTTAAATAATCGGTTAAAGAAAATTATTTTAGGACAACTACACAAGTATTTCTGAAAGTCATAGGGTTCAAGATAAATAAAGTTTCCCTTTGAAGGTTTTGCACTGTTTTTCTTATTGGCATCACTTACCCAGAAATGAAATTATAGTTATATGCATATGTAATGCCAATATTGAGTCAAATTTTACGCGCAAACATGCATTGAAGGAAACAACACCCTGTTTATATTTCATACCATGCATTTCTTTCTCACAACCAATCGAAGTGTAGTTTCATTATAATTATTTTGGCGCTTTTGGCAAACTCCGCTCCGCTTATGGCTCCACGCCGGTCGCCGACCACGCCCTAAAGTTGCCAAAAACGCTTTTTGCGTGTTCCGATGAGTTGATTATTATCTTATTTGTTTTTTTACGAGTAATTGTACACCACGTGGAAATGGGACGCCGCGCCGCGCCGCCGCAAAAACTTGTAGGTATTGTTTGCTCTCCGTCAAATTCGGAGGGTTCTAATATTGATAAGGTAAAATTAAACGTCATACATATGAATAAAGTAAGAAATCTTTAGATTCGCTTTGCAAAACAGTAATTGCTAATTATATCCGGCTAAACTCGAAAACTACTTATCGGATTGCCACAAAATTTGGTATATGGGTAGTTTATATCATGGGTCAACATTAGAATACGTAGTTAAGTAGGTAGGCAGCTATATTCTAACTTTAATTCGAGCACCGTGACGTCTTGACGTTCCTTATAGGATCCTTATTAAATTCAGTTCTTTAGAAGACCCGTTAGGCCAGGCGGGAAACAGGGGTAAATTTAAGACGTAATAAAAATACATACGTACCAGCTTTCAATTAAAATCGTAAGTGTAATAACGAAATGAATGAGAAATGCTTTACTTTACGCGTATTGTATAAACGTGTATAATCTTGGTAGCTTCTGCCCGCGACTTCACCCGCGTGGAATTCGGTTGCCGCGCTCCCGCGGGAACTACTCGTTTTTCCGGGATAAAAAGTAGCCTATATGTCCTTTCCCGGGATCTCAACTATCTCGATTCTAAATTTCATCTCAATCGGTCCAGCGGTTGAAGCGTGAAGAGGTAACAGACAGACAGACAGAGTTACTTTCGCATTTATAATGGATAGATGGAAATGGATGTCTTAAATTTACCCCCGTCTCATTATTACCCCGCCTGGCCCACTTAACAATCCGGCGTTGTACGAAGATAGGTTCTTACTATAGGTTGATGTTTCAACGCGTACCTAACTCCGAGGATTCGGGCGGTCGTCGACCGACGGACAGCCTCAAGTGTAACACGATATGTGAGGTGAGGACTTGACGAGTTGACGAGCAGTCGCTAAGGAACACTGACGGTGACGCATTGATTGTCTCGACGTTTACAATGGATCATCAATCACGATGCCACTGATGCTAAGCTACCTTCGAACCTAATCTTGCAAAAGCATATTGTAAAACTAGCTTCTGGTCGCTAAGCGTTTCCCGGGATAAATTTCGATTTAGTCAGTGATAGAGTTTCTCGAAACCAGCAATGCACGTCTGACTACTACTGACTTGAATATTCTCCGCCATCTTGAACTATCATCGTCATATTTCATCTAATTGACAGAAAACTATAACAAATCTAAATATATAAAACTGACTAGACTGACTGACTGACTGACATAGTGATCTATCAACGCACAGCCCAACCCACTGGACGGATCGGGCTGAAATTTAGCATGCATGCACATCCGCTAAGAAAGGATTTTGCAAAATTCCCACGGGAACGGGAAAAATCGGGATTTTACTTTTTAATATTTCTGCGCATACGAAGTTGCGGGGAAAAGCTAGTTATATATATACTTAACTTTCCCCAAGAACCACTCTATCTGTTAAAAAAACCGCATCAAAATTCGTTGCGTCGTTTTAAATATCTAAGCATACATAGGGACAGACAGACAGCGAAGCGACTTTGTTTTATACTATGTAGTGATACAAATAAGTACCTACTTAGATACTTTCAAAGTTTCAACGCAATTTTGATTCCTGAAGAGATGAGAGCCTGCGTCACCTCTGAAGTGTCTGATTAAGGTCCGGTGCCTATATATAGAAAACGCCCCGTTTTGCCTACTACTACTACTACTACTACTACAGCCTATTTGCGTCCCACTGCTGGGCACAGGCCTCCTCTCATCACGAGAGGGTTTGGGCTATAGTCCCCACGCGGGCCCAGTGCGGATTGGGGACTTCACACACATCTTTTGAAATACTTCGCAGATGCGTGCAGGTTTCCTCACGATGTTTTCCTTCACCGAAAAGCTCAGTGGTAAATTCAAATTGAATTTCGCACATAAGTAAACTTAGAGGTGCGAGCCGGGATCGAACCCCCGACCCTCGGCATGAGAGGCGGTAGGTCGAACCACTAGGCCACTACGGCAATACCCCCCCCCCCCCCCCCCAACCCGTTTTGCCTACGAAACGTTAAAAGACGGAACTCTTTGGAGCAAATGTCAAACTGTAACCGTTTCGTAGCGAAAACGAGGCATTTTGTGATACTTCGCTTATACGGTTCCTATGAACCGGACCTCTGTTTTATATCTTCGGAAGCTTCTAGGGAACGTGAATCTTCAAAGTTTTATATTGGACTATTGCCGTTATGGGTGGGGACCAATATACCAATAAGTATACAGGCTAGAAGTGTCTTCAAAAGGTTGAACCATTGTGCACTGTGCAATACTGATTGCAATACTAATTGCACAGTGCACAATGGTTCAACCTTTTGAAGATACTTCTAGCCTGCATATTGTGTGAAAAGGCTTGGTTAGCGTTAAATGTTGTCACTGAATAGGTACAGATTAAGGTCCGAATGAGATCTCGGTCTCGGCATATCTCGGCCAAAAATCATGCCGAGTTCTCGGTCTCGGCCCAAAATATGTTGTTAATATGTTGTATAGATGAGAGTAGTTTATACACAAGGCGCTAGTCGAGAAATTGCGAAAGTTTTGATCATTTTTTTCAGGCATTTACCTAGTTCGAAAAAAATAACTTAAGTATTTTTAAGGGATTGTTGTTTCTATGTTTGTAAAGTTAAGT
>CAXARK010000539.1:0-13247 GCA_963971205.1 Aethes cnicana
TCGATATATTTTTTTTAATACTTATTTAAATGAGTTCATGCAAGTTGCCATTAGCTTTTGCGCGCGACTTGGTTTACAGTTACAGGTGAAATGAGGTCTTACATCAGTTGTGATTTACTTAATATTAAAAATAAAATATTTAAAATAGTTTAATAGCGGAGCACCACTGATCCGAAAGTGAACATACCTATTTCGTGACATGAAATTTGCCTTCTGTTTACATATTTATTATGTAAAACTGTTTAGTATTCTTGACTTTCAAGCAAAGCAGATGAGTGTTTGAATTCATGTTTTTTAGGTGTAATTAGATGTTATGATTATCAGTATCGCAATGTATTAGGATACAAAGTATAACGATTTTGATATAACTATCAAAAGAAGCAATTTAGACGAATAAACGCGAGGTAGTTTGTATAGCTTAGAATATTGTGATAAAGTAACAAATGATTATTATAGATAGAGTAGTCCACGTCCTTATTGAATTTATAAGTAATTATAGTTTGAATAGTATAGGTATAGGTGACTCATTCCATGTGTGGTGTGGAGTTAGCGTTACGCGTTAGACGCCTGGTAACTGGTAACTTATATTACATTACACTAATGTTATCGCGGATGGGCGGTGTATCCGCCCAGTTGAATGTGAATGGACAGCGTTGATGAACTTGATGACCAAATTGTTATTTGTAAAACTTACTGGCCTTATACGGTAGTTTACTATGTATAAATGATGCGATTGTTAATTCACATGATATAATTTGTATAAAAAGTTTCGAAAACAATATAGTTAAGTAATAATATACAGTTAAATAACGTTAGTGTCTTCTGGAACTAAAATAGTGGTGGGTACTTATACTGTTTTTAATAATTAAACAATACACTTGACTCTTATTATAGAGCATTCGAGTGACGCTATGTCTGCTCACAAAACTTTCAAACTACGCTGAAAATTACATAATATGTCATATATTCGTAGTTGGCGAAATGTAACAGTCAGTATCACGTATTTTTAGAGACTTATTTTTTTTTTTCAATTTATTGGGGTCAACAAACAGCCACACAAGTGATTTTTACAGAGCATTATCTAGTACTATTTGACATATGCGTGACCAACACCGTTAACCACGAATAGCTTACAAAAGTATAATTCACCGGATATAAAAGTTAAACATTCAATGTGTGAATTTGTGGGTTTATACACTAATTCACACAACCAATCACCACCAAACCAACAATCATGAAGAAATCCCCAAAATTATAGTGGAAACTGAATCAATATTACAGACAGACGCAACGCGTATTTAACTTTGCTCTATACCACGTAGAGATTCCGAAACATTCTACGGGTGTTGGGCGACTGTCAAAAGTGGGCTGTTCTGTTACAGCTCGCCGCCTGTGAGTTTACTGACTAAACTCACAGGCGGAAAAGATAAAACGAGTTATTTAATTCAACTAGATTCGAACATTTTACTAAATACGTCTAGTGACTTCATCAAATCCCTAAACTATGTAGGGATTTGATCAAATCCCTGTTTTTATCATTTCCCTGCGACATATATATAAAAAAGAAAAACAGATTAACATACAGTAGGACCCAATGTTTTTTTCTATCAATACATCAGGATTATAAGTAATGTCAATTGTTAATAGATAAAAAATCATGAAACTACTGTTAGGTATTGTGTACTTATCATTACGTTAATATGTTAAGAATGAACTTTTTGATGTTAAGTGTATTTATTCTATGTTGATATTAGATTTATAGATTAATGCAACAAGTGCCTTTATTGTAACTAAGGGTCCATTGTCAATTATAATAATTGATGTACTGAAACATTCCTTTTAAAATTTAGATGGGTTTTACAAACTATAAGACATAAAATATGAATATACATTTTTGATACGCTTTACATACTTAAATTTAAAAAAGACATCGTTAAATTTATCAAGAGTATTAGATATTCCTTAAGGCTAAATAAAAGGTAATATTTAAATCGGCTTTTTTTTCAGTGATTTTTGCCTTTATTTAGATATCCGATACTGAAAATTATAGTATGTCTAGTCTACTGACTTGCTAAAGTAATATCTTAATGAAACTATTATGAACATGGCAACATAAAACAACGTCATCTTTTCCTGGAGAAATGGTTGGTGCATTGTTGCGTAAAAAGCTTACGAATGGATACGTCGTTCTCCTTTGGCAGTTGTTGGCTTCAGCTGGATTGATCTGTGTCGTTGCCATGGTCCCCAGGGAAGCGTCGCGGGCCGTCGGCGGAGCCCCAGTTCCGCTTCGGCAAGAGCCAATCGCAGCAGGAGCCCGTGATCTACTCGGGCAAGTTTAGCTTCGGGAAGGACCGCGAGTTCGCGAACGGGCGCACGCGCTGGAAGTGCGCGCACGGCTCGTGCCCCGCCAACCTGCACACCGTCGACAACGACGTCGTCTTGCTCTACGACAGGCACAATCACGATTAGCTTCACACATCCCGACCTCATCGATCATAGTTTTGAACCGAAATCAATAATGGAGGAGGTTTTCGATTCTTCTCGTGTTTTTTTTGTATGTTCCTCGATTACTCCGTTAATTTTGAACCGGTTTCAATATATATTTTTAAACGAAAGGAAGCTTTCAACTACCATATGCCTTGGAAAAATTAAATTCATAAAAACACTAAAATACATGAGCTGGTTCTCTGCCAAACTTGCCAATAGGTAGGCACTAGGTACGTTCTTCGTAGGAACTATGATGGACAACATTTCAGTACAAGATATTATGTTTTGGACATATAATGTAAGTATCTACAATCTAATTCGGTAATTACTTTTTAATTTTATTTTAATTCATCATTTTGCGATTATGCTTAATTTTTTTTTAGTGTGCCATAATATAATTAAATTCTTGACCTACACAATATCGTTTGGTCGTTCCCCACCCACTAGTACTAGTATGCTACACACCAACCAAATAGGAGGTGTCTCCGATATAATAATTTCATATGTAAGTGCAGATTATGGCTCCTCGTTTCACTCCTTGCTATTTGTTAATTTAACATTTAATTAATATATATATAGTAATTCAAGTTCCATAAAGAACGTACTAATGAGAATGTCTTCGACTAGATTCATGAGTTAATTAATTGAAGAGTGTTACTTTTAGGCAAAATAAAAGCGGCGTATATTCCGACGGGGCGCGGCAAGAAGCACCTGGTCCTGGAGGGCTTCTCGTTCATCGAGACGCCGCCGACGTACTGGGTGTGCTCGCGCCGCAAGATGCTCGACTGCCGGGCCTCGGCGCGCACCAACAAGCGCGGCGAGGTCATCCGCTACGACAACTCCCATAACCACGACAAACCCAAGTTCTACCAGAAAACCACCAACAAAATGATACAGCTCTAGTACAGTAGTTTGATTCGTAATACATATTTTCAATTAGGTAGATTTTATAAATACATTTGTATTTCAATATGGTATTTCATTTAAAACATTCACCTCTCTGGTAGGTACGCATATCTGAAAATCATAAATATCGATGTACTGAGTATAGTTTGGTTCTTTCAGAGGCATTTTTCTTACCATCGCGGGCGGGGAAGTCGGTGCTGATTTTCCAAAACAATAAATTCTGGGTGAACAATCAATACCGGGAGAAATTGAATTGGGCATGTCGCGACAAGGACACGAAGGGCTGCCTGTGCCGAGTGCAGACGACGATGGAGGGCCGCTTCATCCGCGTGAAGGGCGCGCACAGCCACACGCCCAACTTCACGCCGGAGAACTTCGACGCGCCCGTCGTGCCCGACAAGACGCCGCCCGTCGCCTGGCACGAGACGATCAAAATTAAAACCTCTAAGACACCTATTACTGAGCATTGCTTCCCGCGAGGAAGTTCCCTCAGTACAAAACCAAAGTTACTAGCCCATGATTTTTCGTAGTTTTAACAGGAGGGTTCTTACATCACTGCAACGCACGTGGCTGTGAAAATCGACATTCGTATTTATAATTAGGTATTAACTTTTTACTTGCATTCCATTTAAAAATAAGACTGATGAATATGACCGTATTTTTACTTTTGAGTTTAATCTTTTCATATGTATGTGGTTTCTCAGTTGGTACCTATTCACCTGCAATTATTTAAAAAAAACTGAAACCTCATAGTGTATGTGTATGGTTTTATGTTTATTGGAATTAGGTAGGTATGTTAGTTTTTCTCTTATTAACATCCATGACTCGGTTATGATAGAAATGGAAACCACTATGATGTGGTTTGTGTAGGTATGGTACCTAGTATAATATTTGTTGATTTACTAAACAAGTAAAGCTTTTTAAAAGTTCTTGCTCATAAGAAAACCTCCTTTAGAAATTAAAGAAGAAAGACAATTAGAGCTACTAAGAGTTAGATGTAAAAAAAAGTCTTTTACATACTTCAACAACATAAATCGCGAGAGAGACTGATTTTGCCTTTTCAAGTCACTTAAAGTTGTAGGTACTTGTACAGTTCCTTTATTATAAAAATGTACCACATAGATTTTAACAATACATCACATAAACAAAACATACTTTACAATACAATATTCTTTATTGAACACGACACATGAGAAAAACATACAAAAAATGTAAATGGTTACAAAAGCATCAGAGGTATGGTATACAGCAGGCGGTCTTATCGCTAAATAGCGATCTCTACCACTTCGTACTTTAGTACAAATTCTAATTTTAACGTGCGTTTGTGATCTGAATGGACGTGGCCGGAAGCCGGAAGATGATCTGAATCTCGTTTGAGTCCACTTGAATAAATTAAATGTACTATATACTTCTTTACACAAATTTTGAAAAATCGCTGGTTGTCGTTAACATAATACGCATAAGTATACAAAAATCAAAACGTATATTTTTTATTATTATATTTTTCCATAACAATTATGAATTAGGTAAACAACTTTCCTTGCAAACTATTATACTAAAATACTACATTATATTGTTATACTTCTTGACAATAAAGTGTTACTTAAATACTTAGTTACTGATTTGTTTGCATATTTTACAATTATTTATTCAATAGGTTACCTTTTTCCAACTTTATGTCGACGAGCGGGAATAGTCTCTACAGATAAATCAGATTTTTACAATTGACAACATTTGAAATTTCGAGGAAGGCGTAAGTAATTTGAAAACCATTTCGGTACGGTACTTATGTCTGTCTAAAGGAGTCAATAAAAGTTTCAGATTTTTTGTTCATTACCTACTTTTAGAGAAAGTCGTGTTTTTAGTGGTAACTTGGTGCATGACTTCCATGTGACGTCATATGGCAATTTCGCTAAAGAGCGCTGGACGGATGAGCGCTACGCGTTACTACGTTACTAGGTTACTACGTCATTTTTTACGTGAGTTTTTAAATTAAAATTTTATGTATGTATTATACGACTTATGAAAACAGAAAAAAAAAGTGTCTTAAAAACTTTCTAACTAGCTAATAAAATAAACATGTCAAAGAAATTAAGTGTTGTCAGTTTTCCTGATATACTTACGTATATTATATGTATAATCAAAAAACTCAATGGCTATCTGACTGAATGATCGATTGGAAATTTAAATTCAAACGGTCATGTAGTTTGGGAGCAAATTGGCTGTGAAAGACACGCGAGTGATCTTATAAAAGGCTCTGATTTTTCTTTTTGTGCGGAACAATAAAAAAGCCGTTACATGGATTACAGCGTACAAAATAATGATAGTGAATGTAAATGCTCCACGTGTCTCTGGTCATGGGAATATATGCTAATCGGCCGGTTTAAATCCACGTGATAAGGTGACCTATATACACCGAGGTAGTATTTCGTAATAATAACGTTACTTCGGAAGTAGTCTTCTTAGATGTTATAAGATGTCTCTAATTTGAACTGTACGTAGTACAGGACGTACCTACATACCACTGTTAAATGGCCTGGTGGCTCAGGGATATTAGTGTATTGGGGGTGATGTAATAATAATCTTAGCGTAATGACGCTACGCCACCTGCGGATTGGATATTGGGAAATAATTTCTTGTAAATAATATGTTTTTTTTCAAAAACCCATGGCCCAAGTTGTTATTCAAATTGGTTCCTGTATAAATAGTGATTTATGTAAATCGGTGGTCGGTACGTGTTTTGTTATTACCTCATTATTAGTCATTATATTGCATGATACGTGTGACGATACTGACAATACTGCCGATTGACGAGGACGATGTTTTTTCCCGGGTGTGTAATGTTTTGTATAACAACTATTTGCGGATTTTCATTTTGCATAAAAATTGCAGAATTGCATAATTTTGAACTGCATACATTTCAAAAGTAATAATAGTTAACTTGCATAGTAATGTGTTTGCACAACGATCACTTTTTATATTCTTATGAAGAATACGATTTAAAAAACTCGAATGACCAAATGTTTCATCATTTTTGCAGAATGTGTTATGACAAGTAAAATTATTCCTAATGATCGTTCTGAAGAATATTTTTATGATTAAGTATACAGCATTATGTTATTTAATTATTATGACGAACAAAATGATGCATTTTTTTATGCAACATGTTTATTATGAGTTTTAATAGTAGTTAAATGAAATTATGCTAAAAGTTTGTGTACAAAGTAAACGGCACCCTTTTTTGCATATAAGTACGAGGTTTTTCA
Source organism: Aethes cnicana (assembly GCA_963971205.1). Lineage (NCBI taxonomy): Eukaryota > Metazoa > Arthropoda > Insecta > Lepidoptera > Tortricidae > Aethes > Aethes cnicana. The sequence continues at coordinate 6,660 of CAXARK010000539.1, forward strand.
ATACGTACGGCAAATAATTATTATACACCTTCTCGTGACACTTCGTATATTGGTGAAAACCGCATGAATGCTCGTGCAGTTTTCGAAATTATCGCGAAAAGACAGACTTAACGGGGGACTTTCGTACAACAGGTACTTGAGCAACATCTTATACCTGTCCTGTAAAACATCCTCATGAATCACACTGTCAAATTATCTGTTTTACTCAATAAGTAACAGAAATTTCTATTTACAAAAGTAGACGAGTGCCTGGTTGCAGTCGTGTTACGCGTTAGGTACTTACGTGTTTTTTTTCCCGAATTTATTATCTTTCTCAGGTTGTAAGGACACGCACATATGATTATGTATCTGGTCTGGTATCGGGTATCGACTCTTTGTTGTTTTCGCAAAATTACGTTGATCGAAATCGCTCACGTAGGACGTTGGGCTATATAATCCTGGGGTCACACCTCATGTGCGTTTTCATGTCTCATAAGAACTAATCCAGGGTACGTGTTTACATTTTCTTTTATCGTAATATTTCATATAAAATGGCGGAGAAGAACGTTCGCGTTCGTGCGTGATGGTTGCTGATACAAACTTTACATAGACATTCAGAATACTGACGACAGTATTGTTGTCCGTGTCGCACCGAGCACGTAGCTCTTGAATGATACAAACTAAACAAGCGCGCATCACACAAACTGCTTGCAAGCGGTGTGGGTGTCTCGAGAACTAATGCGATACAACGTTGACTGTACATGCACGAGTCGCGCACGCGCTCGTTCTGAGTGTGACCTGGGCTTAAATTTAATGACTATTGAAATATTTTCCTAGGAAACTTATGAACTTGTGTACCTACCTGTTATCACAAATGATTGTTAGTTGAAAGTACAATGATAGGTACTTTTTCAGACCGATTCCGATTACTTATATTTAGCAGTAAGAAACTATTAGCATAAGTAACTGTCTATTTTATTATGATAAATGAGCATGACATATTTTTTTACAGAATACTTTTTGTTATTATTCAAACACCCTGCAAATAACCAAGTCACTCTTTAACTATTTGTGAAGAGCTACGTTGGATCCTAGTAAAAAATAATATATGGGATGGGTAATTCCCATGGTAATTCCGCTAAATTTGTGCGTTACCTCTAAGACGAAGAGCGTTGCATGTATGATCCGTTATTGCGTGAATACGGTTAGATCGAGTGGAAGTAGCGCCAGTGTGTTTTCAGTGCAGTGGAGCGAATCGCGGCTGGGCAACCCCGTGCTGGTGGTGGACGGGCAGCGGTTCCGGCGCTGCGGCCGGCCCGTCGGCCCGCGCGCCACCTGGCTCTGCATCAAGTCCGACACGGGCTGCCGCTGCTACGCCGTCACGCTGCGCGACCGGGTCGTCGCCATGGGCTACAGCCACCTTCACAACGTCAAAAAAAGGCGTCAAAGGACCGGTCAACGCTCCCTGCCACACCTAAAATCCTTCCTAAGTGGATTTTTTTCCTAAGGTCAACTGCTAGGAAATATTGAAAAAAAAAAACATAATAATAATGTAATTAGCAAATTATTTTCGCCAAGCACGATTTTGTGCACCGACTGAAGTAATAAATGTTGAAAAATTATGTAAGTAAGTATGTAACTTTGAAAATTATGATGATGAAAGTCAACTGTTTTTTCTACGGATACCTATTTTAAAACAATCTGTGCTATCCTATCGGCCCATTTTTGATAAAAACGTAGCATAAGTAGGGTCTCATTTTCCTCCTTCAACGCCCGTGCAAATCCAGGACAGGCAGATAATATACAATAATTATTGGAAAGGTGTACGGTAATCCATTTAATCGGAGTTCGATTTCTCTTTATTCAATGGTTCAAGGGTAATGTTTCAATGATCCGGAACTCTAAATATATTTTCGTGCATGGTACCTTCTTGCCGTGCACTTGGTTAGTTTTTGATGGATATTTTTCATGGATATTTTAATAATGATTATAATTAGACAGCTGACATAATGTTTTAACTGTTTTGTTCTGGCTGTTAAGTATAAATGAATTTGTATTGCATTTTTTCGTACTTGAATCTGAATTAGGTTGATCAGAAGACTAAATAAATTTCATTGCTTCCTAAAATTAAGGTATCCATAATATTTGTTTATTTTTTTATTTAATACATTTCCAATTTTACATATTAACTTGAACGACAGAAAAACAGTTAGGTAAGTAACACGCATCATTAAGTCCACAGTAAATATCTAAACCACGTGCTCAGTTAGTTAAAATCTGTATGTGGAATATAAGCTCCTTAATAGTACATTTTAATGCAAGGGTGATAAGTTATTTCATTTTATCACGAGTCCCTAGTTATGTTGGCGCGAGCGAAAGCGAGCTTTAACACTAGGGACGAGTGAAAATGACAATCAAACGATATTTTTAATACACTGTCAAAAGAAAATAAAAAAAAGTAAAAACAAACAGGACAAGTTCTAAAAACAAAAAGCTCTATTGCGTAAAAAACAGCTTTACGCACGATCACTAGCTGTCAAAAAAGCTGTCAGAAGCTAGTGTTTGAATAAAATAGATTAACATGAAAACTTCACACCGGAAAAATGGGTTACCTAAGTCATCAAATCCCATATCAGTACATTAGTAAGTACATATTATAAAGTAAGACGCGTTTGTCTGTTCGCGATAAACTCAAAAAGTACTGAACGGATTACATGCGGTAATAGATAGAGAGCTTCATGAGGAAGGTTTTATTGTACTCGTATATCATTTGTTGAACTACAGGCGGGCCGTTTGTCTTATGAAATAAAATAAAATATCTAGTTGTGTTGAAGTTGCTTTTTATTTCCCTTCACATGGAAAAGTAACATTAATGTTTCAGAACTAGTGTATGTACATATCATATATAGAACATTTGTAGAGTGGGGTTAACATGAAGTGTTCAGTTGCAGTAAGCGAAGCGGTCGCCACCACGCCGCCGACGCTAGGGCTGCCGTTCCCGTTCCCGTGTTTCCCGGGCCAGTTCCGGTACTGCCTGAGCAAGCGCGGCAAGCCGGCCATCGAGGTGGGCGCGCACCGGTTCTGCTTCAACGGGCGCGCGGCCAGCGGCAAGGTGTGGTGGCGCTGCTCGCGCAACCCGCGCTGCCGCGCCGCCGTGCACACGTTCGGCCTGCGCGTCGTGCAGATGAACAGCGCGCACACGTGCGGCGTGCGCGCCACACCGCTGCGCCCCATGTTCTAGCCTCGCCTCCTCCTGCCTCTGTTTATGCTCTAAATTTCGTCGTACTCTCGATCCACCATTACTGCTTCAACGTCGGATCGGCTGTAGACCATAGGGATTGCAATTATTCGAAAAATTTAGTATTCGAATATTCGATCTATTTTTAGGAAGATATTCGAATAATTCGAATATTATTCGAATAGTTGAAGGTTTTAACAAAAAAGGCCTTTTTTAGGTACAAAAATCAGTTTTTTTTGCCGGTTTTCGATGAATTATAATATTTTGGTCAAACACTAGACTAGTATAAGACACCGAACCATAACGGAAGTAATTCTGATCAGCAAAAAAGCCTTAAAACATCAATTGTTGTCAGTTAATACATGATTTTACACACAAATATCGTTGAAAAAAATTAAAAGAACACGTTTTTTTCATGTAGTGTAATAATCAAACGAGCACATAATACACATAGGTAAGCGGTCACTGCGGCACATGGACACCGAAATCTAAAGATTTCTTACTAAATAAAAAAATCCGTGAGATGTACAATCAAGCCTGCACACACCTCCGATCCGAAGCTGGCGTCACCGACAGTTTCAATATAGCTGTAGGCTTGCACCAAGGATCGGCTTTAAGGCCTTATTTGTTCCTCATGATTATGGATGCATTGTCATCGGACATACAGAAGGAAGCACCCTGGTGCATGCTCTTTGCCGATGACATTGTTCTCGGAGAAAATGCAACTGAGGTACAGAGCAGATTGGAAAAATGGCGGGAAACATTGGAAGTCCGGACTCAAGATCAGCAGAACAAAGATGGAGCACCTGTTCTGCTACTTCGGTGGCGCATCCAGTTTTTCCCAAATAGCCCTAGATGGTGTATCTTTTCCAACTTGCTCCAACTTCTGGTACCTTCTGTTCATTGTTCCAAAATGACGGCAAAATTGATCTGGACGTCACGTGAAGAACAGGATATTTATTTATGCAGGTTAGTTGAAGTGGTGACAGGTCTCAGGGACAATTTGTGACTTACGAAAGTATGTCGTGATACCTGCCATAATGTTTGGATGTGAATGTTGGGCGACAAAAGGGACGGATGAAAATAAATTGCACGTGGCTGAGATGCGAATGCTAAGATGGATTTATGTGACTAGAGTGGATAAGATAAGAAATGAGTATATAATGGGAAGTTTGCAAGTAGCCCCAATAACAGAAAAGATGAGGAGCAAACGGTTGATGTGTTTTGGGAATGTAATGAGGAGGAATGAAAGTCATGAATGTGTATGATGATGTGTCTTGAGTGGAGACCACGACAAGGCAAACGAAGTGTATGGCGCCCTGTTGCCACTTGCCAGATGGAGTGATGATTTGCGCACGGTGGCCGGTGTAGATTGGATGCGGCACGCCTTGGACAGAGCTCATTGGCGTGCATTGGGTGAGGCCTACGTCCAGCAGTGGACTACTATGGGCTGTTGATGATGATGATGAATGTGGATGAATACTTATAGAAGCAGAGGCAGACCTAGGAAGGTATGGATGGATTGCGTGAAAGATGATATGCGTATGAAAGACGTTGGTACAGAGATGACGGCTGATTGGAGCGAATCGAAGAAGAAACATATTGTGCCGATCCGATAACTTGGGAAAAGGGCAAGAGAATGAAAATGATGATGATTGGTATGAAGATTCCTGGGGCATAATTCCTAATTCCAAGCGGGCGAAGTCGCGGGCAGAATCTAGTTATTAAATAAAGCACAATGAATTGATAATTTTAGTAACATCTATGCTTTATTTGGTAATATGATCTCCTAGGAAGCTCAAGGCATTGTCATTATTCACTTCTTTTTGTTAACAGTACCTAAGTAAATTACCGAGATTAACACGCGTACGCCCAACTCTATGTTTTTTTTTACCTAAATAAAAAAGTATTTATAATATTCGAATATACGAATTTGGTGCATTGAATTATTCGAATAATAAAAGGAGCCGAATATTCGGAGTATTCGAATATTCGAATATTCGAATTGCAATCCCTAAGACCAATACAAAATCTTCTAAATCCATCCATTTATACTGCAACACAAACTTGCACTGTAGTACAGGTTATCTTTATACTGTAGTACAAAGATAGGTACTATTCCAGGGTGTCAAAGTATGTATACAGCGACACTATTGCTTTGTATTTAAGAGTTCCTGTATGTATATCTGCAATATTTTGCCGTATTCCCGGATACGATATTTTTGCCCTTGACTGTTCAACGAAGACTAATAAGAACCTCCTCATTTGTCATAGTATTATTTCAATTCTTTGAAAATTTACGTTCGTGTGAATTGTTTAAGGAAAATAAATCTTGTTCGGTTTAGTAATGATGGATCGATTATATTGGAATATATATAAGGAGTTATTTCTATTAGTTTACCTTTTAATGTACACGAAATGAATACTAGATATGGTTATAGGGACGATGACACTAGTCAAAGGATTCCTTATGAAATTTTGAAAGTATCTGTATGACTACTAAACAGTGTCTAATTGATGTATCGCTTAAAACATCAATTAAAGAAGCCTAAAAAGGGGCTTAGAATCGATAGCTGATATTGTGTGTGAAACATCATATCATCGCAACGTTTTGCTTGACCCATGTCGTCATCCCTATCGTATGCTGCAGGGCTGAGATAAGTCAGAAAGACGTCTACTTTAGGTACATATAATACAGGGAATGTGTTATTTCATTAACAAATACACCGTCAATATAGTGTACAAGTAGGTATATATTTTGTCAAACATCGACTACATATAAATATGCAAGATATATTTTTTCTTACAACCATCAAACAAAATGGATGCACTTGAAACCAAGTTCAAACCAAGTTCTAGGAAACGTGCATTCAAAAGTACATGTATAGGTTAAAAGTAATTACTCTTAGTTACTTCAGTCTGCTGTAACTAAGTCAAATTATTATAAAATTTTATGTCATGGCCGCTGGCTTGCAATAAAATGTGGGGTTTAGGCACATATCGTGATGTAGCATTGCGAGTTTTACGGGATGTAAGTTACTTGATCGTCTGTCAGCAGTGACAGCCGTGGCGACTCATTAGGTGGGAAACTCTTGGATGAATCAATCTTGCTCTCGTGCCTTTAGCCGGCGGCCGGCAGCCTGTGCTGTAAGTTAGTCGTCGGGTAGACGAGTAATTTAAATGCAAACATTAGTTTGCTCTATTTATTAACGCTGTGTAATATAATATTCTCCAAAGAGACAAGATCTATACATTTATTTAAATGAGTACATTGGTAGAAATTTGCGCTGTGTAAAGTATACGAATATTTATAGATTAGATTTTAGATCGTCATGGACATATATCTCGGGACTGAATACTTATTTTAGAGT
>CAXARK010000540.1:0-18090 GCA_963971205.1 Aethes cnicana
GAATTTCATTTAAAATTGAAGCCAGTTTATCACATTTAAAGAAATAATGTTAAATTAGTCCACTTTATTAACAGAAAATGCTGTTTGAGGTAAGATGCATTTTTACATAAGGCAGTCACTGACTTCAATTAAGAGCTTCAAAAGCGATAAAATTAGCGGTCGATTGAGTTCCTGGTTGACTGGGCACACGTGGTGTGTCTCGTTTAAAACTACTAGACCGATTTTGATGAAAATAGTTGGAGTTCCGAGAAAGGACATTGGCTACTTTTTATTTTTCTGAACTCCCAACTATTCTCAAACCAAATTTCATCAAAATCGGTCCAGTAGTTTTAAACGAGACATACCACGTGTGCCCAGTCAACCAGGAACTCAATCGACCGCTAGATTTATCGCTTTTGAAGCTCTTAATTGAAGTTAATGACTGCCTTATATAAAAATGCATCTTACCTCAAACAGCATTTTCTATTAATCAAGTGGACTAATTCAATTTTTATTCTTTAAATGTGATAAACTGGATTCAATTTTAAATGAAATTCCTTAAAATTAACAATTTAAATGGCTCATGATAATTAGAAAATATCAGAATAGTTGGTTAATATTCTCAATATTTTCTTTATTATTTAAAGTAGACAGTATTGTTATACCATGTTCAAATCTGCATTACATGCGCCAACTTTTGAAAAAGTGGCACTGCACATCACCATACATTTTTATATCAAACTTACTAAAAGAAATTGTTAAATTTAGAAATTTGTAATATCGATCAAAAGTTAAGAAAAACCACCAATAAAAATGAAAACTTATGGATTACATTTGATGAAGCATTTAGTAAGGATCATTTCGCAATAAACAGCATCTCTTAACTCTTACAATTTTAGGAAATATATGGGTCTAACTAAAGCGCGGCGGAAGCAAAGTTTCCCCCTCTCCCCCTACCAACCGAGCGGTGTCCCGCGGTGGCCCTTAGTATGAATCCACTCAGAATTATCCAAAGTACAACTGTGTCAAGTATGATCCCTTATCTAAAAAGAATCAGGGTACAGCGGACCAAATCCCGAACCCACGCGTAAAATCGTTTATCGTTAACTTTCCCCTTCATTATCTATTTCAATATTTACACTAGCAAAAAAGTGTGTATATCGTTTTGTAGAAAATTTAATGTAAATTATTTATGTCTTAGAACATTTTTTGTTGCGGGTTATCGTTTACGAGATATTTACGAAAAACCAAAAAAAGGGACCTTTGGACCCCCCCCCACACGTTAGCGGCGCTCCCCCCCATCAGGACTTTTAGTATGTTGTTTAAGGCACCTTCACCTACAACTATTCCAAAATTCGCACACACATGTATTATTTCCCCTATGAGCTCAATTAGTGTCTTCCTTTGGTGAGCTATAAGTTTGTACGGCCTACTTAGCTCTGATAGTTTTCCTTTCAACTACGTTATATATGCCACAACCGTGATTTTTTTCAGCCATCCAAATACCACCATTTAGCTGGCAGGGGGGGGGGGGACACGTGACTCTAACAAAAAATAGCACTTTAAAGCTTAATATTTCACAAACGCATCACTTAATCAAAAAATGGTTTTAACGAACCCACAATATTTTTTCAAGACCTATTCAACGATATGCCGCACCATGGGGTACGCAAGAAAAAAAAAATACATCCCCACTTTACGAGGTACCCTATAAAAAAATATATTTCAAAATTTTATTGTACCACTTTGTCAGCGTAACTAATATGCATATTCATGCCAAATTACAGCTCTCTAGACCTAATCATCTCCGAGCAATAGTGCGGACAGACGGACGGACGGACGGACGGACGGACGGACATGGCGAAACTATAAGGGTTCCTTGTGGACTTCGGAACCCTAATAATGGGTCATTGTCGAGCCGAAAAACATAGGATGCACTTTGGAGAGTGTGCGGGGGAATTGTTTGATTTAATATTAAACACACCAGCAACGGGACTTAATCGCGTAATAGTACATTACAGACCTAGGGCAGTGAATTCGTTAATGTCCCAGATCGCAGATTTCTGTGGCCCGAACCGAAGGTGAGGGCCATAAATATGCGATCTGGGGCTGTACGAATTACCGCCCGTGGTTTGTCAAAAGTTTTACGTCTTGCCTTGGCCAAAAAGTGAGATTTTCTCTCCGCGTAGCGGGCAGAAAATCCCACTTTATGGCTAAAGGTGATGTAAATAGTTTTTACGCGATTAAGTCCCGTTGGTTGTGTGTTTAATATGAGTGTGTATCGCGAAAGTTTGAGACAATGTATTGTTTGATTTGATTCCACCATCCCCATTTCGTCACTACGGGACTAGGCGTGGTCTTTGATTCCATCCTTATGTTGTAGATATTCTTCCAGCGCTCACGTAATGCTTCATCATGCGAACAGCTAAGTCCGGCCGGTCTCTTCCCCGATAGTTAGAACTTGGATCTTTTCAAGTTGAGAGTGAACAGGTACTATCTAAGTAAGCATGTATAACCTTCGACCGCATCGCCACTTACCATCAGGTGGGATCGTGGTCAAATGCTTGCTTGTATTAATATAAATAAAAAGTAAAAATAAAAAAAACACGTCCATCGCAGTCTTACAACTCACGCATCCACCGTGATCCTAATAAATTGGAATCATTTTGTCGTCAAATCGTTTCGTCGAGCGGTCAAAGAGTCAATAACTCACGCGTAGAGTGGTAAATAAGGTAAATATTCCGGTTTGCTGGCTGCACGTTTGTAATTGTATTGTCTATTTAGTACAATACTAACTTCTGCCCGCGACTTCGGCCGCTTGGAATTCGGTTATCGCGCTCCCGCGGGAACTCTTTTCCGAGATAAAAAGTAGCCTACTCGTATGTCCTTTCCCGGGACAAACTATCTCCATACCAAATTTCATCCAAATCGATCCAGCGGTTGAAGCGTGAAGAAGTAACAGACAGAGTTACTTTCGCGTTTATAATATTAGTATAGATATGGATTTAATATAGCTCGGCTCGGATTTGTAGCGGAAAAGCAAAGTAAATTAATTGTCATCTCGTAATTGGAATTTCACTTTTCATGTCACATAATCACTCACCCGGTGTTACTCCAATGCGCATGCTCCCCGTAGCTCATATTTATAACATCAATCTTCATCTTCTTGCTGAGCTCCATGACTTTGATGCAGGCTCGTATGAGCGCCGTGCCGGTTTCCATGGAGACCAGTCTGCTGTCTCCGATGGTGAGGGAGACGATTTTGGCGCCCGGAGCGACGCCGTTTTTATCCGGCTCGTCGGGGAAGTAACCGCTGGCTATAGCAGCGACGTGGGTGCCGTGGGTAGCTAGAATTAACAGTCTAAATTACTATTTTTTGTAATAGATAGTTTAGTTTATACATATATTTTATGTGAATTAGAGATGGGCTGACTAGTCGACTATTCGGCATCATTTCTAGTCGGCGATTAGTCGGCAAAAAATGCCGAATATTCGGCACTTTATTGCTTATCTGAATCTGAATCTGAATAGCCTTGTTTCTGACGTCATTTGTGGTCTTGGAATTGCCATCTTTTTATCTTCTGGTCGTCAGTTTGCCAGTTGGCAAAGTTGAACTTTATTGCTTATAGGAAATAGAAATTAAATCATTTTTTAATCTATGAAATTTAGTATTCTTATGAAACAATTAACATAATATGAACTCGAAAAAAAATCAGTTATATCCACATACCACCGTAGGTAGATAGAACTAGAAAATTGGTCTATACTTTAGTATTATTATTATTTAATATTTTTCTAGCAAAGGTAAGTAAATTATGGTGTAGAAAAGTTAGTCTCTGCTCGATCAGGAAGTTAGCGAACTTCCTACGATCCTACGTCCTACGATCGGCATTGCCGACTAGTCGGCCGATTAATCGGCAAATTGAAAACCGATCAGTCGGCCGACTGGCCAGTCGGCAAAATCGTAGTCGGCCCATCTCTAATGTGAATGGAAAAATCTAAAAAAAGTAAACTTGTCATAAAAAATATCTCAGTATATAATTTTTATCACTGCTTCGCATATTTTTAAGATTAAAAATTACTTTATCAGAGAATGTAAAAATTCATACTCACAACACATTCCAACGACTTCCAAAGTCTTTCCCTCGTCGTGCACATTGATGCTGACGGTCATCTCGTCGATGGGCGTCAAATGCGAGTGTTCGTGGGTGATGCTGTACTCCCCGAGACAAGGGCCCGAGGCCAGGTCACCAGTCTCTGACGTGTCTATGCATGCTCTGTGAAGAAAAAGAAATTATTATATGTTACGGAAATTAGTGAGCCACATGTGCTAACCTGGATATTGCGATGACAGACTGGTTTTTCAAAGCTACCTCCTTTTTTGGATAATCACTGAACTACTCACATAGTCCAATATATAACAAAAAATATTTAAATTAACTTGGGAAATTACAGATAAATATATGCCCAAAATTTACCACAGAAATTCACAAGGTATTAAAAAACAAAAAACAAGTGGAATAACATGTTACATAGTCAAATTATACCAAGCCTCACAATTTAGGTTGAGCAAATTAGTTATTTTGGGTTCGGACTGATAAACATTTGTTGCTCTTTCCTTAAAAAACTACAGAAAGGACATGGGTGAAATTTGGCCACGGGACACAGCTACTGCAATATACCACAACCAAAACAGACTATTTATATCTCACTGCTGGGCACAGGTCCCTTCTTATGACGAGAGAATAATAAGGATTAAAAAATAAACAGTACAGTTATAAAATTCAAAGTGGCTGGTCTTGAATTCAAGTTTATTTAGCAGTACTAGTGAGATGGAATTTTACTTGAACAAAATACTGTTACTGTATAATACTTGAACATACCTCCATACTGTGCCATCATGGAACAGCACACAGTCATAAGTGGGACCCAGATCATTATACTTCTTCTCCGCCATCTGCAGCACGTCTATCCTGGATTCCAGCTCCTCTTTATGTAACTTGTCTTCGGGACTGAGAGTTGCATTCTTGGACACTATTCAAGCAAGAACAAATGATATAAGCATTTAAAGAGAAACAATTTATTATGCAGCTTGTTAACATATCCAGATTCTTATGGAATAAAAACAAAATATACAAGTTTTAATGCTGAAGTTTCATTACAAAGGCTATACAAATAGTATACTATGTAACCAATTTGTTATCACTTTTGCTACTGTACTTTAAGCCAAATTACATGCTCTGTAGAGGAAAGTGACTACAAGAGATTGAGTGGACTGGCCTGCTCACTCTCCTAATCTCATGCATCTCATTTGTATTTGTGTAAATAGGAATGAATCTAAATATAAAAAATTAACTATACTAACCAACATCACTCTCAAAATCTTGCAATTGTTTGTTTGCCTCAGCATAAGCAGGTTTATGCCCTATATCCCACAAATGCTCTTTCCTATGTTCCTGGATGCGCTCTTTCAGCTTAGAAGGATACAGGCTGAAAGGATACAGCACACCCACTCTCCATTCGCCGGTGGGGTTCTTCCAAGACTCGACAATCTGTACCATAAATAAAAAAGAAATAACAATGATATAATCATCTGACTTCTGTGTAGTACTATATAGTAGACATCATAAAATTTGACGTAATGCAATGTGAATAGTTTTTGAAGCGTATAATTGCGTCATAACTGGATACTTGCCTTCAATTTACGACCCGTAAGGCCGGTAATGCAACCGTCAACAACTTTTCGGATAACCGTACTAGTGTCCACATCGCCGCAACCACTGCAGTCAAATCGCTCTATAACCTTTACATCTCCCGTACTAGTTTTCTAAAATCCAAAAAGACCCATTAGTTTATTTAGAAACTCGTTAAAATAGCAAGGATACAAAACCATGACAAGACAAGTTTTTTACCTCCAGACCAGACGCAGCGGGGTCAACGCCAGAATCAAAAATAGCTATAATGGTGTCCCGGCCGTCGTAAACAGGATTTTTAGTCAGAAACGAGACGACTCCCGTTTCTTTTTTCGGTAATAATCCCCAAACGGGGAACTCACAGTCGATCGGTACGTCTGCCATTTTTGATGACCCGATACCTTGTGTTGCCATGTAACAAAAATTTAAATGTAAAATGTACTCAGCAAAAAATTAAAAAAGCTACCACGATCCATGATCATGGTAGCCATGGTAGCAGACTCATCGGCACAGAATATATAATAATACTAACGAACCACCACCGTACCACTACCTACATCAGCCACTACCCACGATCTGACATTGTGATCTCGTATACACGAGTACACTGTAACAGCCTGTATATGGGGTATCTCTACAGTACATATATCAGAAAACACAACTTTTGGTCACTCAATCTCTCTTATCATAAAACCCTCATCTGGGTCCCTGCACCATAGTAGCAATAGCATAATAAATCTGAAGGGCAGAGTAAATTTGTACCTGCTGTATTTACTTATAGATTCATTGTCATATTTCGTTTATAGTCCTAGATTTATTTCTATGTATATAAGTTCAAAGTAAGGACAAACTGGCCATCAACTTGAAAATAGATGACGGGAACCTATCAACGTCAACTTCTGAAGTCCATAACATAAAGATCTTAAAATGTGGTTTAACATTCTTCCGGCATATATAATCGTAATGGGTTCTCTTGGCCTTCCAGGATTAGGATTATGGTGGGCTCACTACGCGCTGCTCGGAAATGTAAGTTATGATTATTTTATTACGAGATGCGGCGGTTAAACATAAATTAAATAAAAATACAGGGCATGCTTAGCCCATGCTATTTGATATTTCCATGAATTGCATGTAAAGTTTAGTTTATTTTTTCATTTTTTTCCGTTAAAATATTCCCAGTTTCCATAAGTAGCTAGCGCCAAAGTTCCAGAACACTCCCCACTCCACCATCTATGAGAGTATTAGGATTATTGGTGTCGATATTAATACGAACGACCTCCAATTTCGGGGTCATATGGAGAGCAAAGCGAAGTTGAGAGACGGTAGGGTACCTCACGCCGGGTCACGCTTTCAGTCAAGCCTAGGTTCGACTGAATATGGAGTATGGTCTTATCTCTGTGCCGGTGCACCTCAGTGCCAGCTTCTTCTACTTGACTTGATGAACTGAAGTTAAACCATGTGTGGTACCGCGGGTATTATGGATTATGGACCATTACCATGCTTACCACGATACTTGCGATGAGCCAAATATCTACTATACTGTAAAATTAATTATACTCACTTGTTTTCTGAAGTTCAATTACATGTGCTGGCAACACACAGTCTCCTGTCACTTTCCTTACAAGGAGGATATTTCTGTAATATTTTGTTTGACCATTTGATAAAATGTGGTACGAAATTTTACCCAGTTTCTTCATCGTCACAGCAGGCCTAGGCTTGCCGGGATTGGGTCTTTATCATTGTCACAATTTGTTATTAGGGAACGTAAGTACAGTGCCAAAACAACCTATTAGGTAACACCTTACTCTTGAGTGATTGATTTGATCAATTTTGTTAGTCTGCACTGATAAATGAAAGACCGCGAAACTCTTTAGATGCAATTGTTTTGAAAAACAGAACGATTTAAACTCGCTGTTCTAACTGAAAAATAATTCGAGACTATATCTCTTCATTACTTCTTGATGGCCAGTATTAGAATTAGTTTCGATGCTCTATTCACGACGAAAGAAAAGCGGAGACTGAGGTAGTGGGGAGTAAACTAGAGATCTCTTGTATGGATGAAGGAACATTTTTCATTTAAGTAGATTTATTGATGTCATATAAAAGTTGTTTCTGAAACTTACCATTTTTTTAAATTGAGAATTCCCATAAGTTTGTTCTGTTATTCATTCAATAAAACAGAAACTAAACTGTGACTTGTGACTTGGTTATGATACTTACTAATAATACTGAGAACCCTTCTGTGAATTTCAGCACTACAGGCGCACATTGATTGATAGATGGGACCGCAGAAACTACCAGCGTGACATGAGGCTCACCGGAAACCCTTACGAAGTTAGAGTGAGTAGTCAAATTCACATACTAAACATTGTATCCAATTGATATCCACTTTCATATTTTCACTCAGTTATTGACACATATAAATTGATGAACTCCCAAGTTCCCAACATTTTTATGCAACTATTTATGGTGTTATGTACTTTTTGAATGTTGTTGAATAGGTGTTTTGTTTTTCAGGGACTCGAAGCTATTCCAGATGAATAAATATCAACCAACAATTTCAGAGTAATGTTGTAGTGTAAAATAAATAAATTATGGTAAATAAATATTCTCTTTTAAGTTGCTATTTTCTTTGTTATTAATCATACCTACTGTATTTCAGGATAGCTTACATTCTAAAAAAATGGTCACACTCTAAAACAATGGTATTTGGAGAGCTATTTATTTAGTGGGATACAGTATTAATCCTTATGTATTTAAACTGCTGTACAGTTACCTTAATCATTTCATGCATTTGATGATTGCCTATAACATCCGCCCGCGTGGAATTCGGTTATCGCGTTCCCGCAGAAGCCGTGGTGGCCTAGTGGTTCGACCTACCGCCTCTCAGAGCAGAGGGTCGGGGGTTCGATTCCGGCTCGCACCTCTAACTTTACTTATGTGCGAAACTCAATTTGAATTAACCACTGAGCTTTTCGGTGAAGGAAAACATCGCGAGGAAACCTGCACGCATCTGCGAAGTAATTCAAAGATGTGTGTGAAGTCCTCAATCCGCACTGGGCCCGCGTGGGGATTATAGCCCAAACCCTCTCCTGATGAGAGGAAGCCTGTGCCCAGCAGTGGGACGCAAATAGGCTGTGTAGTAGTAGTAGTTTCCGCAGGAACTTATGCTCTCTCTATATAAAAAGCAGCACGTCTTTCCCGGGACTCCCAACTATATCCATACCAGATCTATAGAGCGGTTTAAGCGTGCAGATGCAACAGGCAAACGGAGAAACCGACGGACAGAGTTACATTCGCATTTATAATATTAAGTATGCAATTAGTATGGATGTTGCAAGTCTGCTATTCTAGAATATATTATGCGTAAAATAGAACGTATCTCATTTTGATCAGAATTAGATATATGCTTTATTGTCGTTTGGTACAGGGTTTTCTTTTCAATGAGCACTATTGACGTCTACTTTTGACATTTGTGTGGTTTGACTATGACTTTGGCTGCGTTCCGAATCGCGCTTAGAGCGCTCACAGCACCTTGCATCCTTTTTCCTCTTAGGACTCGACTTTCAAGAGGAAAAGGGATGCAAGGTGTTGTGAGGGCTCTGAGCGCGTTTCGGAACGCAGCCTTTGACGTATCTGCTGTTAGCGCGAAACGAAACGAAATAATTGCATTTTGTTTTGTAGGTAAAATAAAATGGGAATGAAAACGAAAATAGAGGACTGAAACACGGAGAACTTTTCCGAATATATTGCTAAAACAAAAATTTCATTAAAGTGATTGTATCGGTGACTATACTTAACGCGAAATTATCTAAAAGCGATTATTACAAAGCTCAAGTTACCACCATGGTTGATAACTGTTTCACTGATATTGCAGTTGAATTTTTGGCTGTTGCTTTTCACAACATATTATACTACGCCTCCGTGTATCCTAAAAGTGTATTTGAAACGAGAAAGAAGTACAGCGTTGTCGTATATCGTTGCAGACATCCCGAGGTGGTACAGTACATTGATCTGTGCCTTAAAAGTATAGCAGAGTGTTTAAGAAACGAACAGCTGAGTCGGACCGAGTTTTCAGTCACAGATAATAATTACAAGCCAGCGATGAAGTTTGTTTTTAATTTTGATAAGCAACCAGTATATGATGAGACTTCAGACGCATACTTAATTCAAGCTGAGCAGAACTTGCGAGCATTCTGTTTAAACTTAGCCAGTAATAGTAGTAAGTTTATAGTTCCTGATGATTGTAGTTTCTCTATATTTATTCACACAAATGAGTCAAATGCGGTAGCCATAGCCAATAATCCAGATTTAGAAGATTTTCCCCTCATTGAAGTGGAAGGACAAGCCGAGGAAACAAATAGTATAATTCCATTAAGAACATTTAGTGTGAGATGTTTTAATATTGATACTTATATTGAAATACTATGAAATGCTTAACTTAATAACTAAGCCTGTGATAATACTTACTTTAATTATTAAAATGTGGATTAAAA
This sequence comes from Aethes cnicana, assembly GCA_963971205.1. Classification (NCBI taxonomy): domain Eukaryota; kingdom Metazoa; phylum Arthropoda; class Insecta; order Lepidoptera; family Tortricidae; genus Aethes; species Aethes cnicana. The sequence goes on from CAXARK010000540.1 coordinate 10,169, forward strand.
ACAAATGTGTATTAATTTGTAACTATTATTTATAAAGGTGATGCATGGATGACTGCCTGGTTTCAGTTGGGTAATCGGTCCTCTATTTGGAACCATTTCACCCATTTCCCCACTTTAATTTGTATTACTTTATTCAGCTTAATATTTTTGTTTGTAACTTTGTTTTTTGTTAAAATTTACTATTTTCAGAGGATTTTTCAAAAACCTTGCTTTACTGCCTAAGTGTTAAACACCATCAATTTTTTCCAATTTGACTTTCAGACATCTCCATCGAGAAAATATCTCATCCCAATCAAGGTATACACCAATCAGCTTTCGGACATTGCTAGAACTGTCTTCATATGCATTCCTTCCATGCAGCAGTCTTATATTATCAAAGGTAAGAATGTCTCCAGGTTTCGTTTTAAATTTGGCTGCAAACTTGTGGCTTATATTCAGGAATTTTGCCCATGCTTCATACCAGGGCTCAACAACATCCATAGAACCTGGGAAGTAGTTGCCTCTTTGGGGTACGGAGAAGTTTATTCGGGTTATTTCACCATCTTTACCCAAACATATGACTGGCGCCCGATGCAGCTTGAAAAACTCGTTTCCTTCTTCAATACCAATGTCACTCCATTCAATATCTGTCTCTGTGAGTAGTTGGAACTGCTCAGGATGGTTTTCCTTCATATGAAGCGCAACATAGTGGCTGTCACACAGCAAGTTTTCACCACCTCTACTTAAAGTTTGTTCCAAGCAATGCAGCATGTTAACACCTGGACAGTAGTCATAGTATGGCAAGTCAATGTGAACTTGTAAATTAGATGATAAATATGCCACATTGCTGGTGTTTGCTACATTTTGTACTGTGAATTTGATACCATAGTGCGTTCTTCTTGGGAAACCTATTCTTTCTACAACTTTATCAACAGCAGTAGCAGTGTTTGGCGTATTCTGAATTAACGCTACTCCATATTCTGATAATTTGTGTAGCCATGTGTAAAGAGCCTCATCTGAGGTTATGATCTCATTGTAATCATGCTTTGTACAGATCTCTTCAAAGTTCTTACCATCCCATGTAACCTTCTTAGGCTTGTAAATGGTATTATCATACCTTTTCCTGTTTTCCTCTGTGAAGTTCCTAAACTTTAACCAGTTGAAGTTGAACTCTGAAGTGTGTCCATCATCCCATGTTAGCTTCACTGAATTCTCGCCTTTAGTGACTTCTTTTACCTTCACGTTTGTGTTGAAATTGCTCCAATCTATTGTCCTGCTTTTTGCTGTCCGATGGAAACAGCTTTCACACTGGCAGTTGTCTCGGAGCCATATGTAAGGGAACTGCAGTTTGTGTCCATTTATTTCTATTTTTAGTGTGTTTTGTTTGAACAGCACATTTCGCGTATTTATATGTACAGTTTGTACTTGGGAAAGTTTATTTATTACTGGCTGGAAGCGTGGCCTTAAAGCGAGCATTTTGCCCAGATGCCGAGTACAAAGTGATAAGAAGATATGATTTGTTGACATTAACTAATGTGATAGGATAAAAGACAATTACGAGTATAATTAAACTGTATAAATTAAGATGATAAAATAAGACGAAGGTTTGCGTAGGTATTATAAACTTTGGAAGATTGGACTTTATCACCTCAACACTTTTTACCTAAATGCTTTTATTTTTTGAAACTTTCCCATCATTTTGTTGTAATTATAAATATCTATTGGTACCTAATTTACTAACAGATCATTTATTCCTCATTACCCAGGTCTATAAAAAAAACAACACTTCTTAATTCATTGTCATTTATTTACATAGCAACAAATAAAATAAAAACAACATCGTAAATTATTGCACCTATCAAAATACAACCATTTAAAACAACCTATATTCATAGTTGACTGCATATTATTATCATTGGCTTGAATGATCGTTGAGTAAATAAGTAATCATAGTGTAAATATTTTCATAATTTCATACATAAGCTTGCAATGTGTACAAATTTGATCATAAACTAAAGCTATAATTATGCAAGTGTTCCCTTAACCCTAAAATTGTATATTTGTTCTATTTGACATGTACTTTGATCTTATGATAGGCATTGCTGAGTATTCCTCGAATGTTCCATATGTCGTCAAACTTTTCCGGCTGCGTGTTGAAATTGCTGTCGGTCGCTTTCACCCATAACTCCATCTGATAATAGAATAAAGTAAATGTCTTATAATAGGGATGACGACAGGATGAAGAAATCGAAATTCTAATTAGTCCGTCAGTCAGGTAATAAAAAAACTATTAGGCACGTATTTTTTGTTTTATCAAATTAACAATGAATGACTCAGTTAAAACGCATTAAAGTTGGAGTGGGGGCTAACTACGTTACCGTTAGGTATAAATCGTACCGAACCATGACGTCACGCGACATTCCAACTCAATATATCTCCGTATAAGTTTGATTACGTGAAAAAAGAAAAAATACGTGTCCAATACTTTTCAATAATATTCCTGATAGACTAAAGAAAAAAAGTTGTCGTCATCCCTATTATGGCAGAACAGTTGAAACTTCGATGATATCTAGAAGGCCGTCTTGAACTTTGCCGTGGCACACAAGAATTTGGGGCCCTTTTGGAAAGTAAAGAAAGATTTAAAAATATTAACAGAGTTACTTTCGTATTTATAATATTAGTAAGTATGGATGTTTCTGCTATTATTGTGTACTTTTTACTTTCTGTCCTTTGGGCCCCCCTGAGGATGGGGGCCCTGGGCACAGGCCTCGTGTACCCTTATAGTAGAGACTGCACTCAATTCAATTCAATTCAATCATTTATTCAGCAAATTGGCCACATAGAGGCACACTGGATATCTAGAGTAGAGCGAGACCGTGAAATGTTGGCTAGTTTACTCAATGGCCGTTGTCCAAGATGGTTGACGTCACTCACAATGTATCACCGCGAATGGGGCGCTTGAATCAAGGCACTCTAGATAGATCTACTCCGACCCTTACCTCCCCCTTGCTGGCTTTGACCCTGGCAGTCCACAGCGCCCAGGAGTAGTGGTGAGGTGACGACACACACTGCCTCCTGCCAGGAGTGGCCACTGTCCATGCGGATTATGCTGGTCCAATAGATCTACTCGGCCCTTACCTTCCCCTTGCTGGCTTTGACCCTGGCAGTCCACAGCGCCCAGGAGTAGTGATGAGATCACAAAATCCGCCTCCTCCCAGGAGTGGCCACTGTCCATGCGGATTATGCTGGTCCGATAGATCTACTCGAATCCTTACCTCCCCCTTGCTGGCTTTGACCCTGGCAGTCCAACAGCGCCCAGGAGCAGTAGTGAGATCACAAAATCCGCCTACTCCCAGGAGTAGCCATGTCCACGCGGATTATGCTGGTCCGATAGATCTATTCGGACCCCTACCTCCCCCTTGCTGGCTTTGATCCTGGCAGTCCGCAGCGCCCAGGAGTAGTGGTGAGGAGGCAACACACTCCGCGTCCTTCCAGGAGTAGCCTTGTCCATGCGGATTATGCTGGTCTGATGGATCTACTCCGACCCTTACCTCCCCCTTGCTGGCGGATTATGCTGGTCAAAACCCTGGCAGTCCAACAACGCCCAGGAGTAGTGATGAGATCACAAAATCCGCCTCCTCCCAGGAATGGCCACTGTCCATGCGGATTATGCTGGTCCGATAGATCTATTCGGAACCCTACCTCCCCCTTGCTGGCTTTGATACTGGCAGTCCACAGCGCCCAGGAGTAGTGGTGAGGAGGAGCGTCGTCGGCGGTCACACACTCCGCCTCCTCCCAGGAGCGGCCGCGGTCCGCGCTGACGTCCACGCGGAGGATTTTTGCGCCGCCACCGGAATATGCGTAACCTGACAATAGGGATGACGAAAGGGTGAAGAAATCGAAATTATAATTAGTCCGTCAGTCAGGTAATAAAAAAATATTAGACACTTATTTTTAGTTTTATCAAATTAACAAAGAATGACTAAGTTAACACGCATTAAAGTTGGAGAGTGGGAGCTAACTACGTCACCGTTAGGTATAAATCGTACCTAACCGTGACGTCACGCGATATTTCAACTCAATATATCTCCAATATGTATAAGTTTGATTACGTGAAAAAAGAAAAAGTTGTCGTCATCCCTTAGATTTATAAATTTGTAATATATAATTTGACATACCAATTGTACCATTAATCCTATTAACTTGTTAACATTATTTCTTATTTTGGTATGAAAAGACGATCCTAACGGTGAAACATTTTATTCCTGATTTTCATTTTATTTTTATTTTGTATTGTTTCTGACAATCTCAATGTGTAATTTGATATTGAGAAATAAATGTCTATGTCTATTAATAATTTTATTTTATGGTTATGCATGACATCCCATTCTTTTAACCCTTTGATCGCCTTTGAAGGACACTTACTGTTGCCATGCACTGTCGTATAAGTGTTTAGGTGTCTAAATTAAGGACCACTTTAGTTCTATTTTTATTGATTCACATGTTACGGTACGTTACATTCACATGCTTGGCGTCTGACTGATAACTTCATTCAAATATGAAAGCGCCGAAAAGGTTAATGTTATAGACGGACAAACAGGCAGACGGCCCACCTGATGGAAAGTGGGAACGCAATAACCGAATTCCACGTGGCCGAAGTCGCGGACTACTACTACTACTACTACTACAACAGCCTATTTACGGCCCACTGCTGGGCACAGACCTCTTATCACGAGAGGTTTTGGCCTATAGTCCCCACGCGGGCCCAATGCGGATTGGGGACACACACATCTTTGAATTACTTCGCAGATGCGTGCAGGTTTCCTCACGATGTTTTCCTTCACCGAAAAGCTCAGTGGTAAATTCAATTTCGCACATAAGTAAACTTAGAGGTGGGAGCCGGAATCGAACCCCCGACCCTCTGCATGAGAGGCGGTAGGTCGAACCACTAGGCCACCATGGCTTCAAGTCGCGGACAGAAGCTAGTATTTAACAATTGGCTATGGGTGAAAAATGAAAATGTGCTCGATTATATTTTTTAAGGATAGGAATAACCTTCCGTATCAAGAGAAAAAAATCTCAGAATTTTCCGTGCCGTAGATTCTGCGTAAAAAATAAAATTGGTTTTGCGTTATGACGATTGAAAGAAAGGTGTTTCCTTGGTCCAAGTATGCAGCACTACTTCTTGAAAAAATCAATAATGTCAATAGTGTCAACACTTTTTTTCGCACAATCGTCATAACACAAAATCAATTTCTTTTTTTACGCGAAATCTACGGCACGGAAAATTCTGAGATTTTTTTCTCTTGATACGGAAGGTTATTCCTATCCATAAAAAAATAATCGAGCACATTGTCATTTTTCACCCATAGCCAATTCACCGTACGTACCTCTGACTTCGATGCATCCGTCCTTAGCCGTGATAGTCTCGCCATCAGCAGGGTCGCAAATGGCTGACGTCACGGGGAGGCTATAGACAGGAGGTGCGGTGGAGAAATCCGCCGTCTCCCATGTCTTGGACGGGTTGAATGCTCGGTAGTCCTTCTGATGCCAGTGGGATGAACTCTCGCTATCCGATATAGTTATCGATTCTGGAAAGGAAATAACTAATGATTTAGAAACACTACTACAGCCTAATTGCGTCCCACTGCTGGGCACAGGCCTCCCCTCATCAAGAGAGGGTTTGAGCTATAGTCCCCACGCGGGCCCAGTGCGGATTGGGGACTTCACACACATCTGTGAATTACTTCGCAGATGCGTGCTGGTTTCCTAACGATGTGTTCCATTCACCGAAAAGCTCAGTGATAAATTCAAATTGAATTTCGCACATAAATAATTTTAAGAGGTGCGAGCCGGATTTGAACCCACGACCCTCTGCATGAGAGGTGGTAGGTCAAACCACTAGGCCACCACGGCTCTTATTATATCAAGCAGTGTAAAACTAAACATCACAGCTAAATTATCCATATTATATGCATACATTGACAGCTTTATAAATGCCATGTTTTTAGACGGTTTTTTATAGAAATTTAAACGTGTTAAAAACTAACTAAATCGGGCGTTCTGTGCGTAGCGCTTTCTCTTTCACTCGTTGCACGAGTGACTGAGACGGCTGAGCTGGGTATAGGAAAGGCATTAAGTATAATTTAAATTAAACTGTCATAGAAACTGATCTGGCTTACCGCTCCGCCACGACTTCGCCGAGTGTGACGTCCAATAGGATCACTTGAGTGGATCACCCAGGTGATTATACTGGTGGATATGTCCAGTGAGATCACCCTGGTGATCCTATTGGACGCTACGTCCAGCACGAACACCTGGGTGATTTTAGTGGACGTGTGGCGGAGCCACCAAGCATATCAAATCAAAAAAAATATGTTGTCGCAATGGAAAGCCTCGCGTCTTTGACAGATGGGTATCGGTGAAAATCCGCCATTACGGACCGGCGAGAGCTGTCATCTGTCAGATTTGATGCGCGCGACAGGCCGCACGATATATTTATCCCACCAAAAACATAAATGTAAAAAAGGAGAGCCAAGTTCAATACAAAAATTATTCTCTGCTGTGGGCTTCGCCGCAAAAAGAATGGAGGTCTGAGATTGAGTGCCAAGTTGTATGCATAATCCAAATATGTAGTCTAAGGGCTGACTTGGCTGGTTTTCCCATACGAATTATTATTAAGTATCTACTTTTACACATTCATGGAAGAGCCTTATGTTCGATGGGTAGTTTCTACCAGCAAGCCAAATTTTCGGAATAATAAAATAAGAACCGAAAGGTAACAGGTTTAGAACATGCGAAGGCTATATAATTCGTATGGGAAAACCAGCCAAGTCAGCCCTTAGACTACATATTTGGATTTTGCATAGAACTTGGCACTCAATCTCAGATCTCCATTCTTTTTGCGGCTTAGCCCACAGCAGAGAATAATTTTTGTATTGAACTTGGCTCTCCTTTTTTACATTTATGTTTTTGGTGGGATATCATTACTTTTTGTAGGTAAGTACATATCCTCGTAACGCCGTGGGTCTTTTTATTATAGGAATTGTAATAATAATATTACTACAAATTATAAGTTTTCCTTAAGAAATAGGTCAGATATCGAGAGACAACCGATCAGCAAGACGGCGCTCGCGCTTATGAGCGCGGCTGCCGCTCGCTCGGCCACGTTCGCGTCAACGGTTCGATTCGGTTGTCACAGCGCCCCACCCGCCCCGCCCGCGCCGCTCCGGCGTCACTCGGCGCGCGCGCATCGTGTATATACCGAAAATCTAAATGCCTATTATTTTATCATTATTTATGAGTAGGTAATGATTTTACACCATTGTTGTGCGCTAAATATAAAAAAAATAATTAATCCCAGTTAATTAACGTAGGTACCCTAAGTAATATTAGGTATTTATGTTAAGCGTTCATAATAGAATCTAATTATTTAAAAATGCCAGTTTTTTATTTATTCCTTTGTATTCATTTAATTATCTATCTGCATACCAAATTTTAACTCTCTAGGTCATCTGGAACTGGGTTAGAGTTTTGGTCTATAGGTCAGTCAATGATAAAAATGAGGAATTTTGGACATTAATATCTAAATAACCGTTTGAGATAAGCTTATGAAATTTAGAACACATATGTATCTCGGAAGTCTCAATATATGAGCCAAATTTGATACGTTTATGTAAAATAGTTTTTGATTTATGAGGGGGTCAAAAGTGGCTCCAAATGGTTCGTGTAATATTACACACGGTGCGGCTCGCCAGTTCTGTTTCTTGAACTTGGCTTGACACGCTCCCGCGTGTCTAGACTCTCGACTCGATATTGCCGTTTCCAAGACTTTTTTTTTTCATGTTATGCTTGGTGGCTCCCCCACAGACGTATGTATATCCAGGATCCCCCAGAGGTTAAAGATTTTTGTTTGAGTGATTCTAGCTGACTGTCATGTCCAG